>AWOL01S0078931.1:15123-54299 GCA_000715115.1 Nicotiana otophora | reverse complement strand
GAGGGTCTTTCGGAAACAGCCTCTCTACTCCTTCGGGGTAGGGGTAAGGTCTGCGTACACACTACCCTCCCCAGACCCCATTAATGGGATTCTACTGGGTTGTTGTTGTTGTTGTTGTTGTTGTATCCTCAAGAACACAAAAATTACCAAAGTTGTGATTTTTCAAGATTGATCTACTAGAGGTAATTCCAATACTTCAAACTCGTTTATTATGAGTAGTTAGAAGTATTTAAAGCATTTGTTATAAGTTTTAATGGTTGAAAGATTGGAATATAAAACTCTAGTTCATGGCCTGAATAGTACTTTTGAGAAAATAAGAGAGAAGATGAATGGTAATCTTGACGATGAAATTTATAAATACAATGAACCTATGAAATTATTTGTTAACAAAAGATGGAAGTGATCAACAAAGTAATCACCCGAATTGTATATTTTGCAAGTGTTGATTATAAAAGACTATGAATACTACCTTTGTGGCAATGGACAATTGATGTAGTATCATTAATGACTCTGAATGGGTATTAAAACATAAGAATGAAGTTGAATGGTCTAGCATGTAAAACTATTTGGCAATTTGAGCTGTTGGAGGCTTGTAGCCAACTTGTGAGCCATATATGGATGTTGATCAATATCTTAGGTAGTATTCTGATGTAATTAGGATATCTAATTATAGATATCGACTTGTTGGCGATGTTGAGCATTTTAATCAACATTGTAATGATAGAGGAGGATTGAAATCTTATGAATGTTAATAAAGCGAAAGCGAGGTAAGTTGATTAAAACTTACTCTTCTTGAGGGACTTTCTCTAAAAGCATGTTTCGAGTTAATACTTAAGTTGTTTGCAAATGTGCTTTCGTACTTATGGGGACAAACAAGTACGGATGTCTCCATGTACTAGAATATTATGTTGCATATGTAGTGTCATGTCGTTTTATAAAATTTTATTTTAAATCTTGTTGGCAAAGTGACACTCAAGTTAAATGTTATAAGTTTTTATCAAAACTTGCGTATTGACAAGAGTATACATATTTGAGTGCTAAAGATTAAGTTTTTATGGAAAGTATTTCTTTTGGAAATTGACGAATAGAATAGCACTTGTGGTATCTTTTAAAGATTGATGTTAAATTGCTAAAGGCTTTAGCATGTAAAAGGTTATTTATTTAAATTTTGTTCAAAGGATTTAGATTTTCTATAAATGTTATGATTTGATAAAAATAGATCATTTGAGGCTACTATGCTATGAATCTATTTTGAAGTATCAAATATTTTGGGAGTTACTTGTGTTCACCGAGATTGACTTCGGATATATCGTGTTCGTTGTCATGAAATTATACGTGCCGGTGTAGGCGTAGAAAGCCACTTTGTGGTATAGACTACGGCAGAGTACTCTCCCTCGAGAGAGTACTATTTTGTGCTATTATTAGCATGGCTAAGTCTATTCGTATGGCACTACGATGAGACGACCTGAGCAAGTAGGGTATATGATACTTGCCGCTAGGTACATAACCTAGTTGACCTTCTTATGTCGGTGATGGTATAGTACTCCCAGTGAAAGGTAAGGATGATTTTCCTTATGTTTAGGCCTAAGGAGCCGAAAGTAATTTCGATGACTTAAAGCAAATGGAATGATTTTGTACGATTTTATCCAAAATCTTGGATTGATATAAATGTTTTAAAAGTTTATATTGTGGGTTATATTTCACTTGGTTGTTATTTAAAATAACAAGGGTTATGAATTGATAGAATTTCTTATCGTTTTATATCAAATATTGGTGCATTATTTTTATAAAGTTATTCCCAAGAACTTGAGTTAGAGAGAGTCTATGACACTTATTGAGTACCGATGTGGTGTACTCAGCCCTTAGGGCCCCCCCCTCTAGGGCCCTGCTTACTTTACATGTTTCAGGATAATGTATGATACGTGGCATGTGGTCAGGCCAGGATGACTCTCTTTCCGAGGTATTATGAAGCACCACTTTTATTTCATGGAAACTATCATGTTCTTTATTATTTTATTTTGTTGGAACTACTCCAACTGTTGGTTCTATTCTTTGGTATAAAGGCTCCATAGATAGTTGTGAAAGGTTGTAATAACAGGGTTATACACGACATACATGAAAGTATATTTATTTTACTTAGTCTCATTGTTATTATCATGAAAGACATCATGTGTGATTTTGAATTGAAAAATATTTTATCATTTAACTTGAAAATATATATGATTTTCAAGGAGATTCCGCAGTTAAATTGGTTTTCATGCATATGATTTGGGTGCATCACATGGTTTGGTTCACTCGGATGGGTAGTGTACCGGGTGCCTGTCACGTGAATTTTGGGTCGTGACAAATAGGGCTTTATAACATCATCTACAAGACCATCACTAACATCATTGTCAATAGGATCAAGCCCATTCTCGCTGCTATACTTGGCCCTAGCCATGTCAGTTTCCTATCTAATAGAAGGGCCTCAGATAATGCCATCATTGTCCCAGAATACATTATCTATTTTGGGAAAATAAAAGGGAACTAGGCTCATATGATTCTCAAAATTGGCTTAGATAAAGCCTTTGACAGGATGGAGTGGTCCTTTATTAGAGACACACTGCATGCCTTCAACTTCCCTCATGTGCTCACTAAGTTAATCATATCCTGCATTTGCTCATCAAACATCTCTATCCTAGTGAATGGTGGCAAAACTGACACCTTCAAGCCTTCTAGGGGCATCAGGCAAGGGGACTCAATCTCCCCTTGCATGTTCATTTTGTGCATGGAGAGGCTCTCTAGGTCAATTGATAAAGCTGCCCATGAAAATCAATGGCTCCATATCAGTATCAGTAGGTCTGACCCAAAAATTTCTCATCTCTTCTTTGCTGATGACCTTGCATTGTTTGCAAAAACAAATATTAGGAACTACAACACAATCTACTCTATCCTGCAATCCTCCAATGAGGCTTCTCGGCAAAATTTCAATCTCACCAAGTCCAGGGTTCTCTTCTCCTCTAACACAAAGCCTGACACAATGGAATGCCTCACAAATACCCTTTCAATCCAAGCTACTACATCCTTTGGGAAGTACCTAGGATTCCCATGTTCTATAGGAGACCCACCGGACCAATTCATACTAGATTCAAATATATGGAGCCATAATGCACCTCAAGATAGTAGTTGGTATTGGAGAAAGATTAATTCCCTCAAGAACCAGATGCAAAGGTGGTATGACCAGACAAGATACATTCTCATAACTAGGGGAGGATATTCAATCACTAAAAGCTACTTGCAACTGAAGAGAGAGCACAACAAAATGGAAGTGGCAAATCTCATTTGAAACTGAGTAGCTCTACCTAGATACAGATTTCGCATGTGGCTAGTAGTCTATGGTAAGCTATTGACAAAATAAAGATTGCTCAGATTGCACATACCAGTAGAGAATCCCAATTGCTGCTTATGTGACCATCAAGTTATGGAGACAAGTACACATTTATTTGTGGATTGTAATTGGATCACAACTTTAAGAGTTGAACTTACTCAATGGACTAATGTTCAGCTCCCCGCTGGAGAGCTGAAATAGGTGTTGGACTGTATCAAGAGGAAGCACTGGAAAGCATTTCAAAAGGAGGTGATAACAGCTGTTTGAGGAGCCATGACATACTAGACCTGGCGAGCTCAGAATTACAAAGTATTTAAGGGTGCTATACTACAACCAGTAGAAGTAGCAACACAGATAAAGAGAGAAATTGTACAAAGAATATAAGTACTTAGATCATCAAAAAAAGCACATAGGAGTAGAGAGTTTTCACATAGAATACTTAATTGAATTACAGTTCTTCTGCACATTTGTAATTAGCTGTTGTTGGAGGTTTATTGTTCAGAGTACCCTTCCTAGAAAGTGGTTATGGAAATAAGTGCTCTATAGGTGTATTAATTTGGTTTTTTGGTAATATTCACATTGTTACCAAAAAAATACAATTCAAACTAGCTGGCTGGAAAATAAGTTGTCTAAATATGACTGGAAGAATCATCCTTTCCAAAGCCTCCCTCGGTATCATCCCAAGCCATGTTATGCAATACATCAAATTGCCCACCGAGACTACAAATAAAATTGATAGAATTTTGAGGAATTTTATCTGGGGCACCACTCCAAACAAGAAAAAATGTACATGGTTAGCTGGGACAAAGTCACTAGGTAGAAGTCACATGGTGGGCTGGGTTTGCAGAAAACTGAGTTTAAGAATAAAGCCTCTCATGCTGGGCTGGGCTGGAGGATTTACCATAACACCTCCAGTTTATGGGCTAGAGTCCTAATCTCGAAAGCACTGTAACTGGAATCATATCCCCAAGAAGCCTAAATCTCCAACCTGGAAATGTATTCTCAAAGGCTGGAATACATACAACAAGGCCAGTAGATGGGCTGTCCACAAGGGAAACAATGTGAGCCTCATCAATGGTGCCTAGATCCCAAACCAACCAGCAATTAGGGACATGATTGTGGGTCCATTAACCCCAAATAATATGGCTATCAAAGTGGACACTATCTACAATTCTGGAAACTGGGATACCTCATCCATCTACATAGACATCCCTGAGAACATTACTAACTTGATCAAATTAACCTTCATCCATACTAACTCTGCCAAGGAAGACATGCTAATATGGGGGTTGACTCAAAACAGGTCTTTCACCACCAAATCAGCATCTACCTTCCTTAGCAATAATAATGAGAATATGTTGAAAAAGGAGGAAGGTAACTTCAATTGGATTTGGAAGTTAAAAGTTGCTAACAAAATAAAAAACTTCTTCTGGCTGCTTGCTCAAGATAGGCTGCCTATTGGAGCTTTCCTGCAAAAAATTGCGGTTAATTGCAACCCTCAATATTGTTTCTGTTCAATAATGTCTGAAACTAATGACCACATCTTCTTTGAATGCCCCATTGCAACCCGATCTGACATGAAATATTACCCAAGGGAACTACTGAAAGACAGCAATTGAATCCCATCTTCTCAGCACAGCTTTGACCAACAACCTAGAACAAGCTAAAGAAGCTATCCTTTAACAATATTATCCCCTGGGAAAACATCCTTCCTTTTTTGCTTCTAGCACATCTGGCTAGCAAGAAACCATAACCTTTTCAATAATAAGAAATATAACATCTGAGCAAAAAATACCATCTCCAAATCAACAGAGTACTATAAGTTGGCGCAAAAAGGTGTTATCAGGAAGCCATTCCATACCAGAGTTAAATGGGAGCCCTCCCTGAGGGGGCACTATAAACCCAACACGGATGGGGATGCCAAGGGCAACCCAGGCATTGGGGGAATTGGTAGGGTATTCCGGAATCATAATGTGGATTGGATTATGGGGTATGGAAAATATACCACACTCCATCAACACTATGACAGAACTAAAATCACTGCTAAAGGCTATCCAAATAGCAGGACAAAATAGATGGGTTCCTCTAGACATAGCTACAACTTCGGTTGAAGTAATAAAAATGCTACTCACAGGCAATGTAACTTATGATACTATGATTTGTGAATAAAAGTTATTGATGCAAATAATGGACAAGGTGGTGGTGAGACTGATAAGTGGGGATTTTGACTACTTATTTGCGTCTTTTGACTTTCATTTTAGTTCAAAAATGTTTAAAGGTATTTTCGAAAACTGATGAAATATGCTTACTTGCAGGAGTATTGAAAAATGAGCCAAAGTGATGAAATTCAACTCAAGAAGGAGTTATTTTGAACAAGGAAAAAAATCCAACAAAAAGGGCTAAAGTGCGGACCGCAGAATTCTGTCTGCGGCCATAGAACAAGAAGAAAATTTGACAGTGCTGCAATGTAAAGTGCGGTCGCAGAAGTCAAGGTTCAGAGAGTTGGGAATTCAAGACAATCAAGATCTGCGGACCGCACTATAATTGTGCGGCCGCATCCAGAATTGTGCGGTCCGCAGAACTCAAGATGTGCGGTCGCACCCAGAATTGTGCGGTTTGCAGAACTCAAGAAGTGCGCCGCAGTTCAGAATTGTGCGGCCGCAGAAACCACTCCTGTCAAGAGCTGCAGCAAAGTGCGGACCGCACACCGAATTGTGCGGCTGCAGAACCTCGTAAAGGGTAATTTTATCCGAAAATTCTAGCTTTGTATAAATAGACTACTTTTACAAAATTAGGTCAAGTTTTGAATATCTGAAAGTTGATAGCCGTTTTTCTTTACTGTTTTAGAAAACTTTATCATAGCTTATCAATTTTACATTGGATTTTCATCTATTTGTCATTAAATATGAGTCTAATCATCTCTTCTTCTTTATTTTCTTCATCACCGACTATGACTAGCTAAATTTCTAGCTAGGGTTGTGACCCCACTCTAGTGTGGGTACCTAATGGGTGTTTGATTTAGGGATTGTCTATGGTTGGGTGTGTAATATTTAGCCTAGTTCTTGCTATAATTGTAGAAATAATGGTTGTAAATATTGATTCAATCCTATTTGACTTAGTCTCTACTTGAGAAAGAGAGACTTAGTCTAGAAAAACTTGGCTAACAAGAGTTTGGGATGAAATCAAGAGATTGATAGTCCCAATTAAAGGGTTAAACCTAGAGATAGTAAAACCCGAGTTGAGCAATTTGTCAATTGTTTAGTTCAATGCCCATTTGGACTTGAGAAAGCCAAATTGGGCAAAACTACTTTCTTACCGAGAGGTATTGAGTGGGTATTTGAGTGTTTATTGCTATAATACACCCCGACCAATGAAACTCGCCCTAAAGCCCACAACCTGTTAGAAAAATACCTAGGTGGAAGCCACAACCTTAGATTTTTTACATATTTGAAAAACAACTCCAAAAATATTATTCTCTAGCTTTACATTTGTAAACCGTAGCATAATTTAGAAGTAGAATCAAAACACAGTTTGTGGAAGTGCATCTTAAACACTTTACGTGCTTAATCTGAATATATACCTAATCCCATCTACGCTCCCTGTGGATTCGATCCCAACTCATAGTTGGGTATTATTATTGCATTCACAACCCCAAACTGAGGTGTGATTTGGGTGAGATCAATTTTTGGCGTCATTGTCGGGGAGCATAAAAAACGGATTTAGCTATATATTTTGATTTGTGTGTGACTTGTCTTCCTTTCCTTCCGTGTTACTAATCTTTTTGGTGAAACAATTGTAGGTACAAAAATATCTCTCAACAACAATGATCGTCTCGGAAATATGACTTTGGGGGATGTGGACGTAGAAGATGACCAAGTTGAAGAGGTTCCTCCTGAACCTCAAGCAAATAAACGAGGTCGACCGCCTCAAGACAACGTTCTCGTTCCACCTCCACCTCCACCAAGAGCGGCTCCACACCGGATGTTGCCGAATGAAGGGTATACAAGCACCATAGTCCCGCCTTGTATTAGGGCGGGCAAGTCAAATCACAAATGTTATGCTCACATTGCTAGAGCAACGGGGATTCTTCACCGGGGCTCCGAATCAAAATGCGTACAAATACTTGAAAGGGTTTGTGGACACTTGCTGGGGGAGTAAACATACCAACATCTCCGAGGATGCTCTAAGGTTAAGGCTATTTCCTTTCTCTCTACGGGGGAAATCCTTGGATTGGTTAGAAAGGTTGCCAAACCATTCCATCCATACATGGGATGAATTGGCGGAGGAATGTATTTTCAAGTTCTTTTCTCCCGGGCATATGGCTACCCTTAGAGACGAGATTCTAGCATTCAAACAAAAACCCAATGAGCCTTTGCATGAGATATGGGAGAGGTACCGAACTATGGTGAAAGAGTGCCCGAACAATGACATGACAGAGGCTATGATTCAACAAACTTTATCTAGGGGGATCAATACTACCAATCAATGCATGGTCAACCAACTTGCTGGTGGAAATTTCATGACAACACCATATGCCGAAGCTTGTGAGATCTTAGATGAAATGGCAGATACTTCATCGGCATGGCAAAGTAGATCAAATGTTCCTCAAGGTGATCCAAATGTAATTCACCTACATAAAGATTTGCATGATCATTTGCAAGTAATTGCCAAGTTGACCACTACAATGAATCAATTAGCCAAAGCTCAACTTCAACAAGTTCAAGGTCCTAAGCAAGTAAATGCAATGAAGGGTGTCAATATGATGGTAAACAAGAGAAGGCAAAAAGGGTCAACAAGTGCAAAACTGTGCAGAACAATATGTGCAAGAAGATAGTGGGTTTGACCAAGATGAATCATACAATGACCAATAAGAGGAAGTACAATATGTGAACAACTTTCAAGGGCAAATAAACAACTCTTAAGGCCCGAATCAACAACAATGGCAACCTCATGGTAATCAAGGGAATTGAAACAATCAAAAAAATCAAGGAAATAGGAATGGTCAAAATAACCAAGGCAATTGGAGTGGCAATAGTCAAGGATATTGGGGAGGCAACAACCAAGGGGGATGGAACAATAACCAAGGAAATCGGGGGTCGGGCTTTCAAAGGCCTCCGATGTATCAACAACCGAGCAACCCGCCTCCTTATCCTTTCCAGGGTTCAAGCTCTTCCAACAATGAGATGGGGTGAATTGAGAATATGTTTAAACAAATGATGGAGAGGAATTCCGACTCCGATGCTCAACTAGCCTCTCACAACACTTTAATTCACAATTTGGAAGTTCAATTGGGGAAAATCTCGCAAGCTTTAAACACTCGTCCTAAGGGGGCACTACCAAGTGACACGGTGGTGAACCCGAAGGGTGGGAACAACACGGGACATGCCATTGCCGTGACTATAAGAAGTTGAAAATATGGGGATGTAACCACCTAAAGTCAAAGCAGAATTATGATATTCTAAACAGTGTGGTGCAAGCAAATAACGAAGGGAGAATTGATATTGATGAAAATATGGAGGAGACTCACGAAGAAGTGAACCCGTCTAGGGAACACATTATTGGTATACCGGAATCGGTAGTGCCAAAGGCTAAGGCACCAATTCCAAGGCCTCCTCCCCCATACCCTCAAAGGCTTTCCAAGCAAAATGGCGAGAACTAATTCAAAAAGTTCATTGACATGATGACGAGCTTATCTACTAATGTGCCATTGGTTGAGGCTTTGGAGCAAATGCCCGGATATATAAAGTTCATGAAGGATTTGGTGACAAAGAAGAGGTCGATAAATTGTGAAACTATAAAGATGACACATCAAGTGAGCGCAAGTGCACTCAATGGCTCCTAAATTGGAAGATCCCGGAGCTTTCACAATCCCTTACACCATTGGAAGCGCCGACTTTGCCAAAGCTCTTTGTGATCTAGGGGTGAGTATCAACTTGATGCCCTACTCGATTTTCAAAATGTTGGCAATTGGGCAACCAATACCCCCTTCTATGAGGCTACAAATGGCAGATCGTACTATGAAGAGACCATTGAGTATTATTAATGATGTGTTGGTTTGAGTTGATAAGTTCATCCTCTCAGCGGACTTTGTGATTCTTGATTGTGAAGTGGACTATGAGGTACCTATTATTTTAGGTAGACATTTCCTTGCTATGGGGAAGGTACTTGTTGATGTGGAAGCCGGCGAGCTCACCTTCCGGGTGGGTAATGAAAAGGTGGTTTTCTATGTGTGCAAATCTATGAGGCAACCGAATAGCAATGAAGTTTGTTCGTTTGTGGACTTAGTAACTGAGGTGATTGTTGATGATGCTAGTGCCATGATGAATGTTGATGATACTTTGGAGGCCGTATTGCTTAATCATGATGATGGTGAGAAGGATGGCTATGTGGAATGTGTGAATGCATTGCAAGGAATGGGGTCGTACACTTATGAACCCCGCAAATTGTCCTTAGATCTTGAAAATCGGAAGACTCCTTCAACAAATCCCTCAATCAAGGAGCCTCCCACTTTGGAGTTAAAGCCACTGTATCCACATCTTAGGTATGAATTCCTTGGCCCGTGTACTACTTTACTGGTTATTTTTTCCTCTTGTTTGACTAACGTCCAGGTAGACTCTACTTTGGCGGTGCTACAAAAGAGGAAGCAAACTATCGGATGGACATTAATGGATATTCGGGATATAAGCCCCGCCTTCTGCATGCACAAGATTATTTTGGAAGAGGATGCCAAATCCTCCATTGAACATCAAAGAAGACTGAATGAAGCAATACAAGAGGTGGTGAAGAAGGATATCATAAAGTGGTTAGATGCTGGGGTTGTTTACCCCATTTCCAATAACTCGTGGACCTCTCCGGCACAATGTGTACCAAAAAAAGGGGCATGACTGTGGTCACCAATGACAAAAACGAGTTGATTCCTATAAGAACGGTGACCGGGTGGATAATGTGTATGGACTATTGCAAGCTCAACAAAGTCACAAGGAAAGATCATTTCCCACTTCCCTTCCTTGATCAAATGCTTGATAGGTTGGCTGGCCGTGCTTTCTATTATTTCCTTGGATGGATATTACGGCTACAATCAAATTCTTATTGCTCCGGAGGACCAAGAGAAGATTACTTTCAGATGTCCCTATGGTACTTTCTCATTCTCGCGGATGCCATTTGGGTTATGCAATGCGCCAATGACTTTTCAACGATGTATGATAGCTATCTTCACTGACATGGTGGAGGATTTTCTTGAGGCTTCATGGATGATTTTTCTGTGGTTGGGAATTCCTTTGATGATTGCTTGAAAAACTTGGATAAGGTCTTGGCAAGATATGAGGAGGCAAACTTGGTACTCAATTGGGAGAAATGTCACTTCATGGTCGAGGAAGGCATTGTCCTTGGACACAAAATTTCAAAGAATGGTATTGAGGTCGACAAGGCCAAAATAGAGGTGATTTCTAAACTCTCACCCTTACATCCGTGAAGGAAGCGAGGAGCTTCTTGGGTCATGTGAGGTTCTATCGCCATTTTATCAAGGAGTTTTCCAAAGTAGTGAACCCCTTGTGTAAGCTTTTAGAGAAAGATGCCAAATTCTATTTCAACGATGATGGCATGAAGGCATTCGAATTGCTCAAGTTCAAATTGACTACTACTCCTATTATCACCGCACTGGATTGGAGCTTGACTTTTGAGCTCATGTGTGACGCAAGTGATATGGCGGTTGGGGCAGTTTTAGGGCAACGTATCAACAAAATCTTCCATCCGGTCTACTATGCTAGTAAGACCATGAACGATGCCCAAGTCAATTACAAAGTGACCGAAAAAGAGCTCATTGCTATTGTCTTTGCTATGGAGAAGTTCTGCCCGTACTTGATGGGTACAAACCGATCATGCGACGCTTCGGTACTTAATGAGCAAAAAGGATTCAAAGGCGAGGTTAATGTGGTGGGTGCTTTTATTGCAATAGTTCGATCTAGAAATCCAAGACTACAAAGGCAGTGAGAACCAAGTGGCAGACCACTTGTCTCGATTGGAGGAGGGGGGAGGCCACATAACGGCCTTGAGATTAATGACTCCTCCCCCGACGAGCAACTTCTAGCCATTTCAATGACCGAGATGCCATGGTTCGTCGACTTAGCAAATTATTTTATGAGTGATATTGTACCGAATGAGTTCTCTTCAAACCAAAGGAAGAAGCTCAAACAGGATTGCCTTGACTATTATTGGGATGAACTGTATCTCTTCCAGATTTGTACCGATGGTATGATTCAACCATATGTGCCGGAGAAAGAACAAGTGGAAATCCTTGAGGCTTGCCACTCTTCACCATATTGTGGTCACCATAGTGGAGCGAGAACGACATCAAAAGTGTCGAGTTGTGGATTCTATTGGCCTACCCTCTACAAGGACGCTAGTGATCTAGTCAAGCATTGTGATGAATGTCAAAGGGCCGGTAGGATTTCTAAGAAAAATGAGATGCCACTTACCACCATCTTGGAAATTGACATTTTTTTATGTGTGGGGCATTGATTTCATGGGACCGTTCATAAGCTTTTGTGGGAACTGTGGACTGTGTGTCAAAGTGGGTTGAGGCCGTTGCTCTACCCAACAATGAAGCTCGAAGTGTGGTGGCATTTTTGAAAAAGAATATCTTTACAAGATTTGGCACTCCAAGGGCCATTATAAGTGATGGGGGATCACACTTTTGCAACAAAGCTTTTGATACCTTACTCACTAAGTATGGTGTCACTCACAAAGTCTCGACCCCCTATCATCCTCAAGCAAGCGGACAATTGGATGTCTCCAACCGGAAGATCAAGAACATTTTGTCAAAGACCGTGAATGCCAACTGGATGGATTGGTCGAAGAAACTTGATGATGCTCTGGGCTTATAGGACGACTTACAAAACATCA
This sequence comes from Nicotiana otophora, assembly GCA_000715115.1. Classification (NCBI taxonomy): domain Eukaryota; kingdom Viridiplantae; phylum Streptophyta; class Magnoliopsida; order Solanales; family Solanaceae; genus Nicotiana; species Nicotiana otophora. Next base: position 42,031 of record AWOL01S0078931.1, on the reverse strand, counting down.
ATTGGGATGTCTCCATACCGGTTGGTGTTCGAAAAAGTTTGTCACCTTCCGGTGGAACTTGAGCACAAGGCTATGTGGGCATTGAAGAAGCTTAATCTTGAGTGGGATGTCGCTGCTAACCTGAGGGTAGCACAAATGAATGAGCTTGATGAATTTCGGTACTATGCATATACAAGTTCTTCCTTATACAAGGAGAAGATGAAGTACCTCCATAACAAGTACATCCAGAACAGGGGGTTCAAAGAAGGTGATCTTGTGTTATTTTTCAAATCTCGGTTACAGATGTTTTCGAGAAAGTTGAAGTCTAAATGGAGTGGCCCGTTTGAAATTGTGAGTGTGATACCCTTTGGTGCATTAGACTTGAAGAATAAAGATGATGAAGTGTTTAGAGTCAATGGTCACCGGGTGAAGCATTATCTTGGAAAAGTTGATGATGGTCACATTGTGGCATTAATTCATTTCAAGTGATTGATGGTAATATGCGTCGTGCCGTAATGTTAAATCAGGCGCTTCTTAGGAGGCAACCCATATTTTTTTTATTCTTCTTTTTCTTCTTTTTAGATAGATTTTGTTTTGTGCTAACTGGTTTTGAAGTGAATTGCAGGAATGAGTGTGCTTTGCAGGAACTGTGCTCGAAAAAATGGCTAAGTGTTGAAAAAGTGCGGACCGCACATTTATTGTGTGGACCGTACAATCTTGCATGCCACAACAGAAAGGAGTCTGCGGCCGCACAATTCTTTGTGCGGCCGCACAACTGGAGACCCAAAAATGCAACTCTCTGAAGTTTGAAATTGCAGAGAATTGGCCAATCTGCGACCGCACTTAAAATTGTGTGATCCACACAAATATCTGCGGTCGCATCCAATTTTGTGCGGACCGAAGATCTTCAGAGGGACCAGGTACAGAGTGCGGACCGCACACAAAATTGTGCAGTCGCACTCAGCTCTACAGTTTCAAACTATAAATAGGCCCTCCTCTCACTGGTCCAAACTTTACATACCTTGAACTCTTGGCACCTAAGCAAGCACAATGCACAAAAATTGTTTCAAACATCACACTCATTTCATCATCCTAGATTCTCCCCTGCATCCTTCATCACTGGTATGTTCAATTCATGTTTAAATGTTTCCAAATTTTCTTAGTTTTTGTTCTTAATTAGTATAGTTATTTTTAGGCCTGAATGTGAGATGATTCATCATGTGTGCTTAAAATTGTGTGGGTAATTTCATATGTAATCATTGGGGGTTGGGTAAATCATATATCATGTCTAATTTGCCAATACCATGTCTAAATTGTGCAAAAAATTGAAAAACCTAAGTTCAGTGTCGTCTAATTTTGAATTGTGCAGCCGCACATGCAATTGTGTGGTTCGCAGATCCTTAGTTTTAGGGCAAGTCTGTGCATTCAATGTGTGGACCGTACTCAAAATTGTACGATCCGCAAAAAAATGATCTGTTGCCGTAGAAAAATTTGTGCGACCGCAGATCCAAACTTCAGAGAATTGGTATTACTGGGCCTGGAATTGTGCGGCCGCACTCACAATTGTGTGGTCCGCACTTCAAAATTGTGCGGTCAGCACAAGGCAGTCTGCGGGTGCACTCAGAATTGTGCGGACCGCACTTTCACCTCTGCATACTATTTTGTCTGCAACTTTGTTTTAGCCTGCTTCTGAACTTTAACTGACTCATATTGCTTTGTATTGCAGACAATGGTACAATCAAGAGGTCGTGGTGATACTTCAAAAGGGAGGGGTGAACCCTCCCGAGACCGAGGCAGGGGTACCCAACCTCTTGTAGTGCAGAAGAAAGCAATATCAAAGAAGCCAACCACTGGGTGAGGTAGGGCCATAGAGCCCTCAGAATAAAGTTCTTATATCCCGTCTAGGGAAGCTTCCGAGGTTCACTCAGTAGAGGAACAACCTGAGACCCAATCTCAACCACCACAGTTCCCTGGGAGATACCAACTCCTAAATGAACCCTCCACTTCAGCAAGCTCTTCTAAGGGTTCGTATGAAGGCAGCCAGGGTTCAGAACCCTCCTCTACACATACTCCCGCTGGACCAGTCCCAGTGGATGATGATGATGACATTCCAGACGATGGTAGAGGGGTGATACGAGAGTGGCCGGCCTAGAAAGGTCGAAAAAGAAGGAAGTCTGGGAAGACAGATTTGTGAGCTTGGTGGTATTTAACAAATTCAGAGAGTGGTGGCCCCAGAGATCGCTCATACTTGAGTGACAATTTCTATTGAAGCATTTGGATAGATTCAATCCGAATGTGGCTAGACAATTTTGGGGGAAAAAAGGGTGAAAATGGTTCACGAAAAGCATATTGGATGCCAAAGAGCACTTAGTTCGAGAGTTCTACGCCAATGTGGCACACATCAAGAAGGAGACTAAGGGGACTAAGGTGACTAAGGTGAGGGTGGATCCTAGGAGCTTTGATACGAAGGTTTGGGCTAAGAAGCCTTTCTCGTGGTATTCTCTGAAGGACCCAAGGAACCCGATGAACAAGGGTAAGTCGACTACTACCGTACGCCAGTCTGATGAGCCATTGGTGGTGGTTGCAGATTAAGCTGCTTTGCCTTCTACTGCTTCCATGCCTTCCACAACAGACGGTCCTTCCACCGAGACAGTTGATATTCCACCACCTCCATCTTCTAGACCATCAGCATCAATATCAGTGCCTTTCTCGTCCACATATCCACTCATTGCGCTGCGAGTCTCCCAGATATTGGCGAGTCTCAATAATTGGATGCAGACAGCTACTGCAAAGCTGTCTAACATATTCAGTACCGTTGTAGTTCAATCTTCTACCCCAATAGCACCACAGGTTCCTCCGTCAGTGAAGGAAAACATTGAAGAAGATCTTGGACAATCAGAAGACCATCATGGATACATTGGTGGCACATGTGGGAGCTATTGAGGAGTTGGGTAAACAGGTAAAAAAGATGAGGAAATCACAAGCCTCAAGAAAATCAGTGGACAAGTTGAGAAAAGAGGTGACCAAAATAGTAGTAGCTGGTGATCTTCCATTTGACTTACTGATGGAGACAGATCCATCAGTACCAATAGACCCAGCAGCACCATCAACACCAGTGGCACCAGCTGGCCAGTCTGAGGAGCCAGACCTCGCTGCCCACACTACTGAGGAGGTGTTATAGATGTTCACCAACCTGGTTACTCCCCGAGCAGAGGATGATGAGATACAGTAAGAGGAGCCTGAGGGCGGTGATGCTGCTATGGACACCTAGACCACATAGGGAGTCCTCTTTAATCTTTTTCCTCCTTATTTTGATTTTTGTTAAGTATTGAGGACAATGCTTATTCTTATTCAGGGTGGTCTATTTTGATTTGATATGACATTTGACATTGGCCTGTAATAACTATAATACTCTATTTTTATTTTTATTTTCATTATGTATATATTCTTCTCTCTCTATTGATGTATATATTCTCTTGCCCTTTCTCGGTTTGTATATTCATTTTTGCTTTCAGTAGTTACTTCATAGCTTTTTATTTTGTTTCTTAGTAGTTTAGCTTCTTATTTACTTTAATAACTTCTTGTTGATTTGATAGCTTCTTTTTATGTTTAAGTGATCAATAAGCCTTTGGTTTTCTTAATGCCATGGTTCTTTCCAAAGGTGGTTTTTGTGTGAACCGGGTGGCTCTTCCCAATGATGGATGGAGTAACAACCTTCTTAAGGTATTGAGTCCTTTTTTGATGATTAGGTAAAAATAGTAGTAATAATGAATAAAAGGGTCAAGCATGCTTCACTTGGTACCAACACACTTAACTACACGCTTATGGTTAAAAACAAGTTCTTGGAAAGAAATGGCTTTAGTTAGTGACCTTGTGACTCTTGTGTTGACTTAGGCAATCATCGAGTGGTTTAGTTGAACCATTAATGATTTTCAAACTTGAATACGGTTGTTGTGGGCCCTCGTCTATATCCTCTTTAACAATCCAGCTGTGTGAGATGTGAGATATTTTGTTACAAGTCCAAGTACCCGTGCGAATGGTCTAGAACTTGCCCCGAATGTGTTTCTACGCAAAATTCTAAGTTTTGCTTGGCTTGAGAAGTGATTGTAGGCTCTCCTTGACCCGTTTTGAAATTTTCTATGACCCACCAATGATGTTATTCCTACTCAACCCTTTTGATCCTAAAGCCTTTCTCATTTGATAACCATGTTATAAGCCTTTACCCGTTTTGTAGTGACCCTCTCTTGGCACCCGAGCTTTCCTTAACACTCATGAGAAGCAATTGTCGAAAGCATACGTTTGGGGGAGAGACGAAGAGTTTGAAAGTGGTATCAAGATACAAAAAAAAAGAGAAAAGAAATGAAGAAAAAGAAAGAACAAAAGAAAAACACAAAAAGAAAGTGAATAAATTGAAGAGTTGAAGGGATTCAAAGAAAAAACAAAAGTGCAAAGCATGGAGAAAAAAAAGAAGGAGAAAATGAATATCATGACCAAGAAAGAGTGATGTCACGTCTCTCTAGTTCCCCTAAGGAAAAAGAAAATGACTCAGAGAGTCGGCAAAAATGAGCCAAAAAGAGAAAATGGAGTGCTTAAGGAAAGATGAACCCGTTCTATTACAACATTTCCTACCTTAGTCCAAAAGCCCTTATTACATACCGAAAAAGCCCTACGTGATTTCTAGCCGAGTGAGCTTACATTAGTGGTGATTCACATGAGGGGCAAGCATATGGTACTTAGAGCCATACTTGTGACATTCTTTTGAGAGTGATGAGCGAACTTTTCACAAATCATTGAATTGAGTGCTACATTCTTAAGTGAGATGAGCTAACGGATAGTATATGAGGAGGAGTTTGGGATCCTCAGTGACCTACATGAAAGTGCGAACTTCCTTGATGAGTAAAGTCAACCCTTGATGCTCAAGTGTCACATTAGAGCTATTTGTGCTTTAACCTTCAAAACATTGCCCTGTTGATGATTCATGAGTGTGTGGGTAATTGTTGGTTCCAATTGATGTATGTTTGATTCACCTTAGCTTAGCTGGAATAGCTATTTTCATGTGGAGGTGGGAATTACCTTATTTTCTAGAGGACAAGCAAAAGCATAAGTTTGGGAAAGTTGATAAGTGGGGATTTTGACTACTTATTAGCACCTTTTGACTTTCATTTTAGTTCAAAAATGCTTAAAGGTTTTTCCGAAAACTGATGAAATATGCTTACTTGCAGTAGTATTGAAAAATGAGCCAAAGTAATGAAATTCAACTCAAGAAGGAGTTATTTTGAACAAGGACAAAAATCCAGCAAAAAGGGCTAAAGTGCGGACCGTAGAATTCTGTCTGTGGCCGTAGAACAAGAAGAAAATTTGACAGTGCTGCAATGCAAAGTGCGGCCGCAGAAGTCAAGGTTCAGAGAGTTGGGAATTCAAGACAATCAAGATCTGCGGACCATACTATAATTGTACGGCCACATAAATCAAATGTGCGGTCGCATCCAGAATTTTGCGGTCCGCAGAACTCAAGATGTGCGGCCGCACTCAGAATTGTGCGGTCTGCAAAACTCAAGAAGTCCGGCCGCAGTTCAGAATTGTGCGGCCGCATAAACCACTCTTGTCAAGAGCTGCAGCAAAGTGCGGACCACACACAGAATTGTGCGGCCGCAGAACCTCGTAAATGGCAATTTTATCCGAAAATTCTAGCTTTGTATAAATAGACTACTTTAACAAAATTAGGTCAAGTTTTGAATATCTGAAAGTTGATAGCCGTTTTTCTTTACTGTTTTAGGAAACTTTATCATAGCTTATCAATTTTACATTGGATTTTCATCTATTTGTCATTAAATACGAGTCTAATCATCTCTTCATCTTTATTTTCTTCATCACCCACTATGAGTAGCTAAATTTCTAGCTAAGGTTGTGACCCCATCCTAGTGTGGCTACCTAATGGTTGTTTGGTTTAGGGCTTGTCTATGGTTGGGTGTGTAATATTTAGCCTAGTTCTTGCTATAATTGTAGAAATAATGGTTGCAAACATTGATTCAATCCTATTTAACTTAGTCTCTACTTGAGAAAGAGAGACTTAGTCTAGAAAAACTTGGCTAACACGAGTTTGGGATGAAATCAAGAGATTGATAGTCCCAATTAAAGGGTTAAACCTAGAGATAGTAAAATCCGACTTGAGCAATTTGTCAACTATTTAGTTCAATGCCCATTTGGACTTGAGAAAGCCAAATTGGGCAAAATCACTCTCTTACCGAGAGGTATTGAGTGGATATTTGAGTGTTGATTGCTATAATACACCCCGACCAATGAAACTTGCTCTAAAGCCCATAACCCGTTAGGAAAATATCTAGGTGGAAGCCACAACCCTAGATCTTTTACATATTTGAAAAACAACTCCAAAAATATTATTCTCTAGCTTTACATTTGTAAACCGTAGCATAATTTAGAAGTAGAATTAAAACACAGTTTGTGGAAGTGCATCTTAGACACTTTACGTGCTTAATCTGAATATATACCTAATCCCATCTACGCTCCATGTGGATTCGATCCCAACTCCGAGTTGGGTATTATTATTGCAATCGACCGCTTCACAACCCCAAACTGAGGTGTGATTTGGGCGAGATCAGAGACACATCTACATGGAGCAGAATAGAGTGGCCGATACACTGGCAAAGGAGGCGGCAAATTTAATTTTTTTGGGTATAACTAAAATGCTAGCAGTTCCCCCGATGTTTGTAAATGATGTATTTTGGGCAGACATCCTAAGAACTGAAGTAGTTAGAAATTTTTTGGCATGTAATATTGATACATCGAACAAAACATGACCGTTTTAGGGGAACTACATTACCCCCACTTAGACATTAACATGCACTGTAATATTTCTAACAAACTAACTAACTAACTAACTATATATATATATATAATAGGGACAATCAGTTTTTGTTTGGTGCGAAAGATAATATATATTAATTTAACTAGTGCGTACAGAGGGGTGGTGCATAGGTAGAACTCTATTACAAAGTATTATACTATTACAAAGTACTAGATTACTACTAATATTTATGTTGTTCATAGTATTCCTAGTGGAACTATCATCACAACATCAGTTCATAGTTGAAGGCGGTTGATGAAGAGCACAGTTGGCATCTTGCAAAATATTCCCTTGACTTGTTCGTGGAGCTATTATACCTTGCATGTCTTCTTCAAAAACCTTTTCAACAAAAATTGGGATAGCTTCAAAAACGCTTGGCACATAGTTGTTCCCAAAATTATGGCCTACCTTTGCTAGTTGATCTGCTATCCTATTCTGTTCTCTGTACGCATGCTGAACTACTAGCTTACCTAGCTACCCCAGAAGGTACTTGCAATCATTTATCATGTTAGCAAGCGAAATATTATCAAATTGTATCATTGTGATAATCTCCCTTGCATCCACCTCCACCTCCAGTGGCACTAGATTGTACTCATATTCCAATTTGAGACCATGAATCAATGCGTATAATTCTGCAGAAATGGATGTGTCCCTTGGGACATTTCCTGAGAAACTTAATACCATTCAGCTTTGTAATTCCTAATTATCCCTCCAAATCCATCAGTTGTGGCTGAGTGTGCTCCATCTATGTTTAACTTGTAAAAGTTTTGCTTTGGAGGACTCCACTTTAGGTTGGTTGTAGTTCTTTTCTTTCTTTTGTGAGAAGATGCTGCAAAATATGAGAATTTAGCTGCTTGTTGTGTTGTATATCTAACACTAACATTATCACGAGTCATGTTGTATATATTTCTATTTCGTGTTCCACAAACTTATTAGTAAGTAGGTGTGCGGATTCATATTGTATGGTAATCTTAAACCTTTGTAGCTTATCAACTAATGCAGTCAATGTTGTGTGCCTGGCAAGTGCATGAGTGCATTAATATGTTGCATGAGTCCCAATTCCTGTCAGTATCTCCTAGCATTTGCGCAATTAAGAAATAGGTGCCCGATACTTTCGTCTTTCTGTGGGCAGTAAGGGAAAGTGGCATCCGATATTATATTATTTTTTCTAAGAAAATCTCGTGTTGGTAACCTATTGTGGTGGAGCAGCCAAGTGAAGCTTTTAATTTTAGGTTGTATAGGAAGCTTCCATATCCAACAGAATTTTGCTGAAGTATTAATGGGTTGTTGTAATTGATTTTCCAAAGCTGTATACATCGAAAGGACAGTAAAATTTCTCATTGGTGTTAAGCCCCAATAAAGTTGGTCTATATTATTTTCAAACTTTGATATGTAAGTAGCTAAAATTAATTTTCTTATATCATCTGATAATTCGAAAGGTATTTTGGTCCAATTCCACCCAGTGTCATTGAGTAGAGAGGATATTTTAAAATTATTATGGCATGTTGGTAAGGGTCCATGAATTAAAGAGCGAATTGTTGTGCCTGCCTTTATCCATGGATCATCCCAAAAGTTTATGTGCATACCCTTCCCTATCCTCCATTTGATCTCCATTTGGCAGTATTGCCAACCTCGTAAGATATTATTCCAGATTTTTAAGTGAATTGTTGTTGTGGACTTATTAAGGTATTTATTAATGAGTAATTTTGCCCACATTATTTGTAGCGAGTTAGAGACTCTCCAGGCTAAACTTGTAAGTAAAGCTGAATTCTTTTGGCATAGTTTTTGAATTCCCAAACCTCCCACTTCTTTTGAAGTTGTAATATCATTCCATTTAAGGAGGTGCATTTTCTTTCTTGTTGAAGTAGTACCCCATATAAAATTACGCTGGTATTGTTCCATTTTATTAATGATGTTTGTTGAAATATGAATATATTGCATAATATGGTTGGGTAAATTATTCAGAGTTGATTTTATAAGAGTAGTTCGTCCTGCCATAGTTAGGAAATTTATTTTCCATCCTGCAAGTCGAGTTTTGAAATTATCTAGGAGAAATTGAAAGTCTGCATTTTTAGGTCTTGCTTGGAACATGGAAAACCCTAAATATTTTTCAAATGATGTCCCTTCCTTAATGTGGAAAGAGTCAATGATAAATTTCCGATCAGATTCAGTATAATTTTTTGAGAAAAAAACTTTTGATTTTTTGTCCCGAGTGGTGTGTGAAGTGATTCAGTACATCGATTATAGCATGACAACTTTTGGTAGTGACTTTGGAAAATAAAATAATGTCGTCTGCGAAGAAAAGATGTGATAGGGATGGTCCCGCTTTTAATAGGCAAATTGGCTGCCATTGTAGGTAGTCAACAGAGATTGATATGCTACGTGAAAATATTTCCATACACATTATAAATAGGTATGGTGATAAAGGATCACTCTGACGAATACCTCTTGATGGTGTGAAATACTGAGTCCTGGAACTATTGATTAGGATAGAAATGAATGTTGTTGTAATGCAGGACATGATTAAGGTTATCATAGATGTAGGAATGTTAAAATAGAGTAGCGTCTTTCTTATAAAAGACCATTCCAATATGTCAAATGCTTTTTCCAAGTCAAGTTTTAATAGCATTGAAGGAGACTTGCCTTTCATTTTCTCAAAATAATTCAAAGTTTCCTGCACTATTATAGCATTATCTGAAGCTCTTTTCCCTTGTTGGAAACTAGTTTGTATAGGTCCTGTCATTTTGCTAATAATTGGCTTAAGTCTATTGACTATTATCTTGGTAATTATCTTATAGATTGTATTACACAAGCTTATGGGTCGATACTGCAGAATAATTGTAGGATTTTTTTTTGGTACAAGGCAAATGAAGGTTCTGTTTAGCTCATGGGGAATAACCTTAGTACTAAAGATGTCATGAACAAAATGATTAACTTTCTCACCTACATCAGACCAATATTTTTGGTAGAAGAACAGATGTAACCCGTCCGGTCCCTGAGCCTTATAGGGTTTAAAGCTATATAAAGCATATTTAATCTCCTCTTGACTAAGAGGCTCCTCTATTCTTTGAATGTCATGGATCGATAGTTGATGTGTATTAGAGTCCTGATGTGTTTGAATAGAGAGCAAATCCTCAGTTTTAAATAAATTCTTATAATAATCAAAAATTTGATTTTGCAAGTCATTTTGGTTAAGAGTCCAGTTACCCACCAAATCCTTTAATGCGTTTATTCTATTCCTCCTGCGCCTATGAAGGGTAGACATATGAAAAAAATTGGTGTTCGCGTCACCATCATTTAGCCAGGTGATGCGTGATTTCAATTTTCAAAACTCTTCTTCAAAACGTAATATGTTACTGTAATCTATGGTCAACTGATTTTTCAAATTTTGGAGGAATATGCTTGTAGGGTAGTGTATAGAAGATTATATTCCTGCTAACCTAGCTAATATCTTTCTTTTTTGTTGGAAAATATTTCCAAAATTATGTTTATTCCATAAATGTTGGTTGATGCCTTCTATTCACCATTGCTTATCAAGTAATCTAACTACTGGCCAACTCACTTGGTACTAACGCATCACACATCCTAGTTCAATAATTTCTCTTATCTTAATTTCCCTATGCCTCTCTTCTCATACTGGGATAAGATCTTATTACAATATTTTTAATTTTACGAGTTGATTGTTAACATTGTCTTATTGCATGTTTAATTCGGTTGTAAGCAAATATAGGTAAGAAATCAATAGTGTCAAATCATAATATAGAATCATATAGTACATTTTAATGGTTTAGGAGGTCTTTCTAATCATCCAAAAAAAAGTCAATTGGTTGGCCACTTGCCGTTTCTCCTTTTTCTTTGGCTTTCTTAGCGTATTTTAGGGATTAAGAATTAATTAAGATTAGGTGAAATATTCTTGGTGTTGGTTGTCATTATTTGGGAGAGATGACATGTATTTCTATTAGTGAACTGTTTCCTTTTGTCTTTACTTGGAAAAAGTTAAACCTACACAACCTTGCACTTATACCGTGGTCGGTTGACCTTTTCCATTTTAATTATTTTCTCAAAATTTCCTTCTATACTACTCTATGCGTTGTAGTGTCTTTGCCTGAGGAATAAAAGGTATTTGTATTGTCCTAAACTCCACTATCACTTTCTAAATCAACAAAGCAGTAAAGTGAAGATTGCAGATTTGAAAGGTCGGAAAAGACTAAAATTGGTACAATTTACAAATAACCTCCCCTTAAGATTGAAAAAGTATAATGAACCTTTCACTTACTTTTAAATAGTCTCATAAATCATAATAATCAAATGTCATAAGATCATGCTGCTAAGTATTGGTAAAATCTACTAGTTAGTTTTAGATTTTATAGTGTACTAACACGTAGTTTAGATTGTGACTAAAAAGGAACCTATAAATTGAAAATTGAATTGGAATAGCGATAATCGATTTGATTGTTGTTGACATATTGCATGATGTTCATCGCTACATAAAGTAGCTCTAAGCCTAGCTGTGTTTGATGCTCTACCGGTTCAGCAGTCCCTGTTACACGTTGGTTAACCATATTATCCCTATGTTTCGTAGATTTGCTTGTCCCCTCTCTGTAGATTTTGGTGGTTATCCGTTGGTTACTTGCTTCCTTTTGAAAATCTTACTATGGACTTCGGGTCAAAGTCCTTAGAGTGAGTTTGGTACGAACGGAAATGTTTTTCATGGAAAACTCTTGTTTGGTTGGTGAGTGAAAATAAAAATTTTCTGGTGTTTGGTTAACAAAATATTTTTTAAGAAAATAATTTTTTATGCTACTCCCCTCATCCAGCTTCCCCCAAGTCTATATGTTTCCTGTGCTCTCCCCTCTCCCCAAAATATCTCCCCCCTCCCCAAAATATCTAACATTTTCATGACTCTATTTTCTTCAAAAATTTAATTATTCTTCTAAAAATTCACACAAACCAAAATAAACTAATGTGCTGCTTTACTTTTGTACGCAAAAATAACGTTGAAATTTGTGCTCCATAACTAAAACAAATACTCTCTTTTTTTGGCTGAAAAAGAAAAATACTATTTCTACAACATAAAAATAAAGTACTCATTTAGTCGAAATGAAAAAAAATACTTTTTCTACATCATGAAAAAAAAATACTCATTTTTTTAAAATAAAAAAAAATATTTTTTCTACATCATTTTATTGAAATGAAAAAAAATATTTTTTTTACATCTTGAATTTTAGTTTTTAATTTTAATTTTAATTTTTTGAGATATAAATATCTTAAATTGTCCTAAAATTAAAATTTTTAAATAAAATAAATACTGCTAAATAAGAAACTAAGAAGGGCTATTTGTGTACTTCACCCGGACTATATAGCCTGTGTACATAGCAAGCCCAACCCCTTAACCGTCCCATTTTGGCGCTCAAATTGTAGTGAAACACTTTGGGCTCAAGTAGGAATCGACGAAGAAAGACGACGTCGTGAAACTCAGGGCACCTGGTCGTAGAAGCAAAAATCCACAACCCATAAGGAATTACGATGCTTCTGGCAAGATTCCTCGCTTCCAGATCCACTTGTCTGAGTATTTCCTCATTAATTCCTGCATTTTATCACTCATTTTCATCACTACCAAATTCTCAATCTCCCGAAACATTCTCCAGTAATTTTGACGAATCTCATGTTCTGAATCAGCTCTCCGACCTTTTACCCATCCGTCAGACCCCTTTAACCGAAAAGCCCTTTCCTACAGAATCCTCTGATCAAAACAATCAGTTGGAAGTTAGGGTTTTGGATGAGCTTTTAACTCCCGAAGATAAGTTACGGGGCATTTTCCTTCAGAAACTTCAGGGCAAAACTGCAATCGACAAGGCACTGACATCTGTTGACGTAGAATTAACTGTTGATTTAGTTGCTAAAGTAGTAAACAGAGGGAATTTAGATGCTGCATCAATGGTAACATTTTTCAATTGGGCTATCAAACAGCAAAAAATACCTATTGATAATCATACTTACTGTATAATTCTTAAAGCATTGGGCAGGAGGAAGTTTTTCAAACACATGGTTGAAATGTTGGAGGATATGAGGAGTCGAGGTACAATCCCTAATTTAAACACACTTTACATTGTGGTTGATAGCTTTGTTCGAGCTCGTCGCATTTCAAAGGCTATAGAATTGTTTAGTGGATTAGAGGACTATGGGTTGAAATGTAATACTGAGACACTTAATGTTGTTTTACAGTGTTTATGTTGTAGATCACATGTAGGTGCTGCGAGTTCATTGCTTGTGCAAATGAAAGCGAAAGTCTCATTTGATGTTTCAACTTTTAATATTGTCATTGGTGGGTGGTCGAGATTTGGAAGAGTTAAGGAAGTTGAGAGGATCTTGAAAGAAATGGTGGATGATGGATTTGAGGCAAATAATTTGACTTACAGTTATGTTCTTGAATGTTTAGGGAGAGCTGGTCGAATTGATGAATCCGTTGAGATTTTTGAGGGGTTGGAGGAAAAAGGGTGTGTGCTTGATGCTGCGATCTACAATGCAATGATTTCGAATTTTATTTCACATGGTGAAATTGATGAATATGTCAAATATTATGGGAGGATGTTAAATACGGGTTGTGAGCCAAATGCCGATACATATATGAAACTAATATCTGCTTTTCTCAAAGCTAGAAGAGTAGCCGATGCCATTGAAATGTTCGATGAAATGTTAAGCCGGGGGATGATTGTTACAACAGGGACTTTAACCTCTTTTCTTGAGCCTTTATGTAGCTATGGTCCACCCCATGCAGCTTTGATGATTTATAAGAAGGCGAGACAAGCTGGATGTAGGATATCCTTGACTGCATATAAGTTGCTGCTTATGCGGCTTTCTAGGTTTGGGAAATGTGGTATGTTGTTAAATATCTGGAATGAGATGCAAGAAAGTGGTTATTCTTCTGATATGCAAATTTATGAGTATGTCATCAATGGGCTTTGTAACATAGGGCAGCTTGAAAATGCTGTTCTGGTGATGGAGGAAGCTTTACAGAAAGGATTTTACCCTAGCAGGCTTATTTATAGCAAATTAAACAACAAGCTACTAGCTTCAAATAAAATAGAGATTGCATACAAGCTTTTTCTAAAGATAAAAGTTGCACGTGGAAACCATAATTCGCAAACATACTGGCGTGCTAAAGGGTGGCATTTCTAATGTTTGGGGACTCCGCTGATTTATGCGACTGTTTCTAATTATCTGCTTTCAGAATGATCAACATAAGAATAATCAACCTTCCCTGCCCTAAGCTACCCCTGGTAATGAACTGAAGCTGCTTCTTTATTTTCCTAATGGGTAACCACTGCCATGTATAGCAGGGTAAAATTTGAGAAATTATGTGAAGCAGCAGGGTCTGAAGTATTGTTTTGCATTATCATGGAGGGGATAATGTTTGAGAAATTTCTTGAAGTACCGGGGACTGAAGTATTACTCTTCTTTGCTGGAAGTTGTTCTGTGGAATCTATGGAAAAGTCATTCCAATCTGAGTCACATATTTATTTTTGACCTTTAAAGTGAGTGCTGCTAGTTGGAGTCAAATTGTGTAGCTGGTAATGAATGTATTCCTACTTCTGTGGCCATGAAAAGTCATTGAAAGAATTCTCTATCTTGTTTATTATGAACAAGCATTGTAGAAAAACGAGAATCATGACTCTGGCGCGTCCTTAACCATTAATCTGAAACATAACTGCCTTTAACCCCCAGGGAAGGGAGTCGTTTAATGAAATTCAACTTGTAAAGAATTAGCCTTGTGACTCACTCAAATGATATGGTCTGACTGATCGGTGACAGATACTAAGTTATTCAGGAGATGAGATTCTTCAAAGCTACTGGGTAACTTCTCAGTACGCATTTCTGTTGGTAGTGATGTACTTCCATGTGATATGGGGGAAGGTCTGATATTGAGTGAGGATAAGGATGAAATGACTGCATTGCTGGGCGGGAAGTGGGAACTGAGAAGGTTGATACTATCTTGGGCGGATGGATGAAAAGGAAATTTCCTGCCGTAAGAGTCCTCCTTAAACCAGCCCCGAGCTCCTATTAGGAAATTTCACAAGTTATACATATAACAATTATTATCAGGATAAAATGATTCAGTGGCCCAAAGTGATATGTGATGAAGCAAGAAGATATGAGGTCTCAATGTTGCATTCTGCATCTTAATCTTGTATAAAATTCAAAGAAAGGTGAGCCAAGGTTCTGAATTTTCAATAATATCCGTCATAACTACTGTACTCCTCCAAATGATTTAGCTTCTAAAAAAAAAGATAACCATTCTGCTATCCAGCCTTTAGCCAATCATGCATCAATTGAACGGAAGAGATTCTTTCCTGCTATCCATCTGTAGTCATATGAGACTGGTTTATTTTAATTTTTTGCAGGGGTGCAGCTCTTCCAACCAACACTCCTGGAATTCCATGCACTTTGATCCTCAAGGAAGAGCTGGTATATGTGGTGATTGGCTACTTGGCTCAAGTTTAGAAGCTGCAGCTATAAGTGGCATAGCTCTTACTGATCATGTAATCCCTCTGAACTTCCTTGTTCTTACCGTCTCTCTCTGCTTATTGGCTTACTCTAATTATGATAAAGTAGAGATCAGAGTAATAATTGTTCTTGTTTGCTTCTTTTACGGGGTACTCGTATGACCGTGGAATTTACTATGATGTTTAAGGCTGAAAGGTAATTCCTAAGCTTATTATATATTTCTGAATGCAGACTGTAGGGCCTTCCTACAGATTGCAAATTACTTCGAACAAGGTGGACCTTGCTCATGAGTTTGCCGTTGTTTTGCACGAGGAGTATAAGCCACTTGGAGGACATGATATAGGACAGTTCCCAGGACTTGAATCTGTTGATCAGACCACAAAGGCCCCGGCTTTGACACTCACTACATGAATTAATCCTGAAACAGCTTTTTTTGTAAGTTCTTAAGCATTTGTAATCAGTACTTCATGTTAGTTTTTTCTTTTCAATGTAGATATCTTCTTCCCTCTGCACACATTTTAATGCTCTTTCTTATTTCCTATGAAGGATGATTAGTTGGTAAAAGCGAGTGAACAAAATAAGACTCACTATCAGAACAAGCAATTTGCAGTGCTGATTATATCACTTTTGCTTAGAAAAGGTACCAAATCTTCCGCATACTGCTAGCCTTCAGCATGATAACTTTAGAATTTCAAGTTGGAGATAACCTTTTTCTGCTTTCAGGTTCCAACTCGATAAGATATAATTAAGGCCGAGTGGGATTTCCTAAACCTTCATCCTTAGGTGGAGAAGAAAAATACTCAGAAGTCTGTCGTCCTTGTCCTCGAACAGTATCTTCTTGTTCGGCTGCCCCCATTTGAAGATGGCCTTGATGTCTCCCCACATCTTTACCATGAATTTACCCTTCTTATTTTTCTCCTCCTCCTTCTGGATGTCTGACTGAAGATCCACATGGGCCTTGGCCATATTGCCATATGCTGCCTCGAGCCTGCTAACAGAATCTGCTAACTTCTTATGAGACTCTGCCTCATGAAAAGTTAGCAGATTCTGTTAGCAGGCTCGAGACAGCATATGGCCAAGGCCCACATCGATCTTCATGCAGACTTCCAGAAGGAGAAAAATAAGGAGGAGGGTAAATTCATGGTAAAGATGTGGAAAGGCATCAAGGCCATCTTCAAATGGGGGCAGCCGAAAAGATACCGGTCGAGGACAAGGACAACAATGAGGAGCTGGCTGCTCAACAGAAGCGAACGTGTAGCCGCAGACTCGGCTCCGCAAATGCAAACTTCTACTGCAGAAGCGGCTCCGCAAAAGCGGATTTTCAATAGCAGGTTCGATCCCAGTGGAACTTTGGCAATTCCGCAGATGCAGACAGAATTACGTAGATGCGGAATCACTGACTGCATTTGTGTTACTTTCAACTCTTTTTTGCTCAATTCCACTTCATTTGATTTCAACTCTCTTCAAGACTCATTGTACCTGAAATACTAGCAATGTGCAACATAAATTACCTCATCTTACAATTAAAGGATACAAAAACTAAAGAAAAGAGACTAAAATAAATGGTAAAATCACCACTCATCAAAGTCAAACCCTGATGATACTTTGAATTTCCGTTGGTGAGCAAGTTTATTAGAACCTTGAACTATGAATCCCACAATTTCGGGAAGAAGCTTTTGTAGGTTGAATATGCAGTGTGTCATAGTGTACGAGAACTCTGATTACATATAGATGGTTTGGTAGGACCCCAAAAAGATGATGATGTAGGTAGTTTTTGCCGAAGGAAATTATTCTTGACAATTCTGTGTTTTGGGCATAAAATGACTGCGATTGTTATGAAGTTTGTGAATGAAAATAGAGCGTTGTACTCGAGTTAGATGCTGAAAGTACCTTTTCTTGTAAAAGGAGTACTTGAAATAACACGAGAAAGCCAGAATTACATCAAGCAAAGAAAGGTACTTTTGTCTGGATGGTTACAACTTGCAACAGAGCATCAAACTAACAAGACCCCATGCTTCCAACTATTTAAGGAGCGAACGTATTATAAATTTTCTGATGGATAGCTTCATTATCACATATCAACCTCTGTAAAGCATAGCCTCCAAATCTTCTACATTAGCATCACTTTTCATGTATTCTGAAACAAATTGCCTGTACTGCACATGTTATCTCGAAAAGATCTTATCTCATTTGCTTGTCTACTAATTAAATTGGACAAGTTGTGGCTTCAAATTCCAATTCTGGTGAAGGTACATCGCTATGCTATTATGTTTCTAGTAATTTGACTACTGATATGATGTTTTCTTCCTCCAATTGTACGTCCCAGAAAAAGAAAGAATTTGAAATATAGGCTGTGTGTTATTGATTTCATACATTGTTAAATACGCGAGCAGGTTATTTTTTTGCGTGCAAAGGTTGGCATTCCACAAAATCTCTGCCATTCTTCAATTCTAGTTTCAATTTATACACAGGTGGAACATATGAGATTGGATGGACTGTTGCAGCAGTACTTCCTGTATGTACATAGCTTGGCGATATAGACGAGGATGAAAATTCACATTTTATGTGAGAAAGCATGATTTGGAACTTAATGTCTTTGTGTCTAATGCTATTGCCTTGATAAACATGTTGCCAAATTTTGACTTGCAGAAATGGTCTCTGATGCTATGGTGGTAAGGAATTTATATCATGAATCTCGTTAATTGCTGCATACGAGAAAAAATATTATGCCAGATAAAGCCCTACATTAAAGTACTTTCAGGAGATGATGTTAAAGGGAATTCAACCTGACTTACTGCTTTAGTGAGCTTGCGCTTCTAATATTGCTAGGACCAAAAAGTTCCTTTGAGCAGATCTTTTCATGGATTTATATTTGAGGCGATATTGGATTGAGGAAGATGTTACTTTGGGGAATGCAGTGATTGATATGTATGCTAACTTGGGTTTTATCGATTGCAGTCATGAGGTTATTGAAGTGATTCCTGTTAAAGATGTAGTTTTGTGAAGCAGAGTGACCACAATTAATGTTCAAAATGGCCTTGCAAGAGAGACTATTGAAGTGTACAACGTGATGAATGACTATGATGCATTTGCACCCATCCAAGGACCTTGGATGAGCGCCTCGACAGCACATGCCATTTAGGTGTTTGAGGTTGCTCTTCATCTGGATATCTTTATTGTACATTCCTCATCGACCTCTATGGAAAATGGACAAGGCTGGAATTCCATGTCTTTATTTTATGAGGCATCTAGGATCAATTCAGTCACTTATAACGCCATAATATCATCTCATGGTATCCATGGGAATGTTATGATATAAGTATATATTTCTGCGACTATATAAGGTTATGCTGGAAATTTTTCTCTATTGGCAGTTGTAGGCCATTCAGAATCAAGTACATTCGTGCAATGGAGCCGGAATTGGTATTAAACCTATACTAAAGCATTTTATCTGCATGGTATTGGTGGATCTGTTTGAAGGGGCTGAGGACCTAGAAGTGACAAAGCATTTGATGAGAAGCATACCTTTCGGCCCGATGCTTTGCTCTGGGGTGTTCATCTTGTTGCTTGTAGACTTTGTGGAAATGTAGAGCTGGGTAAATAATTGGCTTCAGATAATTTGTTTGAAGTCGACCCCGAGAAGTGTCGGTCTTGAATTCCTTGGATCGTGATATATGTATGGGATATTATTTCTTTATAGTCCGTTTTAAAAAGAAAATTATCTCATTTTAATTTTATATTTTTAAAAATTTAACTTTAAATTTCTATTTTACCTTTAATAAGTAACATTTATATTCACACAAATGTTATGGCGTGTGAGATTATTAGTTTCAAGTCTTATTGCCAAACGAATTTTATGGCATGTTAAAAAAAATTAAAATTGTGTCGAGCCAATTATGTCGCATAAATTTAAATGGAGTAGTATTTATTTATTAACGCTATTTCCAAAGATTCCCTTTTTAACTTGCACATTCTGGGAGATTCCATTTTGTAGTCTTACAAATAGTATTGCAGCTATATGATCCTTTACACAGGAGATTAGTAAAAGAATAATACAAGAAATCCGTAAATAAAATAGAAGAGTCAATCATTTTTTTTCTATACAAATTCATATACATAAGTGGTATAGAAGATTATTTCTTCACAATTTTCTATGGCAGATTCATGCGCATATAAGAGCATTCATTTCTATTTCTTGTCGTACACATTTTCCCGTAATTTATCTATCTTTTTCTTCCACCAGCACCGGGTATGAAAGATTCATGATACCATGCAAAATTGATTGATGCTATTGCATTTACTACCAGCTCGTAGTTTTCGAGATTTGACATATATCTGTCGGATATAGGCACTTAACAGCCTTACGTACGCTATAAATTAGATCTATTATCCATCCTCTACCTAATGTCCATGTTCTAACTTGTATAAAATCAGGAACTCAATTTTCCTACATAATGCAATTCTAAGAGGACAAACAAGTGTAGTGTAGCTAGCCTTACGAAGCTATTAGTACAATATACGAGGAATCAAATCAACAATTCGGCGCACGGTTTAATCTATCTGTCTCATCAGGTCGACAAAATAACTTCTTTTAATTATATACGGCAAACACTAAAATTTGTTTCCAGTTGGCTTACTTAGTAGATTTTAGATCTTAACCCGCTCAATTATGAATAGATTATCAAGCAGTCTGATAAAATTTAATCCCGATGTCTGTCGCTTGATTATAAATTAAAAAGTAACAAGAAAAATACAACTTGTACACCAACATGTCAGCTTAGCATTTAAGACCTTAGTATACTATTTTTATCCATGCACATGATATCACCAAATTCTATGTCTATATAGTTAGTATCTCCCAGATATCATCACAGCTCACAATTACCTCAAACCAAAGCAAAATAAATTTCACTAAAACCAAGAAAAGAAGCCACCGAGAGAAAGAGAACAGTGGCTCATCAATGGCTTCTTCCAAAAATTTCAAGCTTATCTTCATCTTCTTCATCCTCATCTCCATTTTCACACCTCAAGCTTTCTCAGAAGAAGATCGCTCATGTGGTTCAGAAACACACAACACATGCAACAACAAATCCAAAGCTTTAACCTTAAAAATCATAGCCATAGTCTCCATTTTAGTAACTAGCATGATCGGAGTATGCTTGCCTCTTGTCACACGTTCAATATCGGCGTTAAGTCCCGACCGGAGCCTCTTCGTTATCGTTAAGGCATTTGCTGCCGGAATTATTCTTGGTACTGGTTTCATGCATGTCTTGCCGGATTCTTTCGACATGTTGTCGTCCGGTTGTCTGAAGGAAAATCCTTGGCATAAGTTCCCTTTCACTGGATTTGTTGCTATGTTATCAGCTATAATTACGTTGGCTATTGACTCTATGGCTACTAGTTTGTATAGCAAGAAGCACAAAAATGGTGTCACTCCTGAAAATGGTGGTCATGATCAAGAAATGGGCACAATAAATAATGGCCATTTGCATTCTCATCACCACGGATCCCTAAGCTCTAAAGATGGAGACATTCAAGGAACAAAACTACTGCGTTACCGAGTCATTGCAATGGTTAGTCTCTAGGTTAATTTATGTGACGTAATTTGAAATAATATTCCTAGCTATTCGACATGAAATCATATTTAAGCTATATATACGCACCTAAAACATAAAAAATATTTACATACTGATAGTATAAGAAATTTCTTGCAATGGCGGTATATATTAACTTAAATGCTTCAAGATTTGAAGGGTTGACAGTGGGTCGTTGCTCTGAAGAAGAATAGATTGCTGCCTAATTCTGGTTATCTGCTCTAAACCATTCATACATATATCCATTTTTATACAGCCACATGCATGCCTTTTCGTATCGACTGCATATGATCAGATTCTTGCCGAATATTAGCTAGGTTGTTGCTCTAGCCATTACTAAAACCCCTAATATTAGATGGTGGTCCATGTGCCTGTGTTGCCTAATATTCTAACCCCTTATGACAACATTATCTCCAATCAAACTAGTCATTTTAGTAAGTGCAACTATACATCTTATTTACGTTGCTTTCTCCAACTCAATTTACTAAATAGCCGCACACTCAAATGGTTAATCTAAAAATAGTCGTCAAATATATTATATATGCGTGTAATTAGTGTATAATCTAAATATATACCGGCTAAGATAAATATAATCCATTTGGCTATTGTGTAAAGATCCCTATTTTTAGCACTATGCAATTTTTATCAATTATTTACACTAGATTATTGTTTTAAGCTCCAGTTTACTATATAACGTTTCGTATAAAACTTGTTATTATAGTAAAGCGATGAAGTAAAAAGATTATAAACTGCTAGTGCGTAAACTCTTTCTGTTATGTAACTAGTATTCGGTAAGGTGCCACCTTATAAGATTACAATTGTGGAGTCACATTTCTTTTTAATTTAACTACGACTTCTTCAAATATTTTAAGATATTTGTGATTTATAATACTTCTAATGGAAATCTCATTTATTATATATGATTTCATACTGAAAATTAAAATGATTCGATCACTGTATTTCGTAGACAGGTTTTTCAGGGGGATGGATAGATTTGTAGTATTGCAGGGAGGATATTAACAAGAAAGAGTCAAACTCAAATAAAATAGGGAAAGGTAAACATTAGTACACGGAGTACGTACTTAGAATTTAGATGTTGGAATAAAGCTAAATTGCTGATGAGCATATGGCCCGCTCTTTGATAAACTTGCCGGAAAAGGATGTAGGTGAGGGATATTCATTTATTACTTCAGTCCTATTCATAACACACTCTTTTCAAGTTTCTCCTTAAAAGAGAAAAAACAGGCATTCTTATATTTTAAAAAAATAATTTTAAAATTCTACTTGTATTTTTAAGGACACGATTATATACTCAGATAGACATTCACGACATGTTTTAAGCTACTTTTTAGATTTAATGCTAAGTTAAATACTTTCACATTAAATGACACGAGGGAATATCTTCTCGGCGAATGTCAAAATATATAATAGGAGATGCAATCTCTATCCGAATCTTAATCAGCAAAAGTTATTAGTATATAAATTTTTAGTTTAAAAGTTTTGGTGGACGACTATTTAAGTTAATGTTTTTCTTTCTTTTTCTTTTCCTGCAGGTGCTAGAGCTTGGTATCATTGTTCACTCAGTGGTAATAGGGCTTTCTCTAGGAGCTTCAAACAATACTTGTACAATTAAAGGACTCGTTGCTGCCCTTTGCTTTCATCAAATGTTTGAAGGAATGGGCCTTGGCGGTTGCATCCTCCAGGTAATTAGTTAATTAACATTTCCACTTCTTCCATAAGATAAAAGAGATAATATAACGACAACAAAAATAATAAATTATAGCACATTAGGAAAAATTGCCGATTGGATAATAAGGACAATAATTCAATAAAAAAGGGGATAGTCTGAGTCGTTGCTGCTTGACTAGTTTACCTCTTTTATTTTAGTATTTCAAAAGTGAAAGAATTTCTGATGCTTTTCCCGTGTTGTTTTTTCTAAACAGGCAGAGTACAAAATGTTGAAAAAGGCAGTAATGGCATTTTTCTTTTCAGTAACAACCCCATTCGGCATAGTACTTGGAATTGCATTGGCAAAAACTTACCAAGAAAACAGCCCGCGGGCACTAATAACCGTTGGATTGCTGAATGCGTCATCGGCCGGCCTTTTGATTTACATGGCTTTAGTGGATCTTCTAGCTGCAGATTTCATGGGTGACAAATTACAAGGTAGCATCAAACTACAAATCAAAGCTTTTATTGCTGTCCTTCTAGGTGCTGGTGGGATGTCTCTAATGGCCAAATGGGCTTGAGATTTATCCTAAACTACGTACGTAATTTGTATGTCAATTTCATCGTATAACTTAGGACATTCCATGTGTCAATAAACATGACATGTCTACTTCATACGAGTAATTTTATTGCAAATTCGTCCGATCTTTTTTAACTTGGTACCTATGCAGAACCCATACTGATCTTAACCTTGTAATTGTCCGGTCAAATTAAATGACATGCAAAGCTTTCTACGTGTCAAATTTACATCTTTTGACCAATCAGATACTGTCTAATTTCAATTAATAAATATATCGGTTCAATATAGAGGAAGAGCTAGAGAAATTGATACGGGTTTGGACGAACCAACTAGCTTTTGATTAGATCCTGTATTTATATTATTGTTTACCCGAAAAATCTGATAACGTTAAATTTGTGTATGGTTCTAAGGATATGTGATACAATTTGATACAAATCGTATAGAGAGATAGAAATATGTGCATTCTTGACTATGAGAATGGGAATAGTGAGCAAAAAGAATGAATAAGATAAAGTAAGACAAACACAAGAATAAATCTTTCAATATGAGAAGTGATCTTTTGTTACAGTGTATGCGGTGTCTCTATGCTTATAAGGATTCTCCCTTTTATAATAGAGAGATCCTACTTTATTTATAATAAAATAAAGCATATAGTGGAGGACCCATGATGAATTGTCTCTTCCTCGATTCCCGCCAAGATTCTCTCCCTTAGTGCGGTTGTAACGGCTCTTGTCTGTGAGCTCGATACTGGCTCGAACTCGTTATTGGGTCGAGCCCTCGATTTTGGCTTGAGTTCGACCTTCGGGGTGGGCGTAGCGCATTTTCGACCTCGAAGCAATGCCTTGTGGATCGATTTGGTCACGGGCTCGATAAAAGTATCGAGCCGACTCCTCGATCAGCCTTCGGACTCGAGGTTCGTTTGTACTATCTTCGGAACTCATCCCAAAATCCCACTCCGGTTGCTTATCATTCGAACTCGATCGAACGTAGGAAGGCCGAAATCTATTTCGACCGTATACAGATAGTCTCCTCGTTTCTCGGGAAGGATGTGGTGAGAATCGATATGATTTTCGCCGGTTCGATCGGGTTATAAGCTGACGTTTTCACAGGGCTCGATCTTGACGTATGTGATAGCTGTCCCATTGATTTAGTCTTTCAAGGTATTTAATGCATGTCAGACGGTGGTCGGCCACCTCTGATATTGAACCGCCACGATGCAAGCCTATAAATAACCCCTCCATCTAACATTTACCACTTTTACGTCTTCACTCTTCCAAATTTTCTTACCCTTTCTCTCTATTTCGCCGCTTGCAGAGCCATCTACACCAACGTTTGGTGTCATCAACTTTTCATCTTCCTTTGCCTTTCTTTCTCTCATATCAATGGCCAAAACTTCGAAAACTGTACCTCAGAAGGAGAAAGCTTCTTCTTCACGGCCGTCCGACGAGAAGGCGCCGGTGGAGCCGCCTACCTATGAGTATGTTCCCGGCCTGTGTACTCTGAAGATCGATTTTAAGGTTGCGAATCCTTCATCTGTTCCGGGTTTATGTGAGCATGTGTCGATGTACATGTGCTCGATAACGGAGGGTCATCTCGAGGCTGTGAGGAAAGACTGCAACTGGGGTTCCGAGGTTGTGTTGCGAATTCCCTCCCCCGAAGAGAGCGTCATCACCCATGTGGAGGGGTTTTTAAGTGTTTACACTTACCCCTTCACGTTGGGTCCCGTCGACCTGATGATCATTGATTTTTGCAAAAGATATTAGGTCACCCTTGGTCAAACTCATCCCTCTCTATGGTGTATAGTAACCTTACTTCGCTTCTTCTCCAACAAGGCCGGAGGGCTGGATTGTCCCCTGAATCATCTCATACGATTGTATCGGCCTCAAATCTTTCGAGGACTAATCAGGCTTCATCGTCGGGCATTGAAGGCATTGATGTCGAGCATCGACGAAGACAAGGATTGGGGTTGGATGGGCCGTTATATCCGGGTGAGGACCCGTGACCTCATTCCGGAAGAGAAGATGTCGTTCCCCGAGGAATGGAATTTCGATGGTAAGTGGTTTTTATAAGACGCTGCTTTTCGTATCTTTTTTCGATTTTATCTGATGTCTTTCTCCGTATACAGCTGCCCCTTGGATGCCACAAACGGTACCCGACCTTGAGGATTGGGTTCGAAAGTTAGCCTCGACTTCCTCTTATGCCGAACACGCTTGGCGTGATTTGGCAAAAGGTAGATGGGAGGCCAAGAATCATGGTAAGGGTTACTTCTCGTGTTCTTCAAAATGTTTTTTATGCTCCATTAGTTATCGATTTCCTTTCATGCAGGTGTAACCAAGGATGCCATTTTGAGGCCTTAGAGTGGTGAAGAAGGAACCAAGTCCCCGGTTCCGGAACCGGGGAAATATAAGAAGCGAAAAGCTGTCTCTCGGTCAGAGGACCCCAAGCCCAAAACTCGAAGGGTGAGGAGGAAGGCAATCGCTCTTTCGATGGACTCGGTCCAACGAATGAGAGAAGAAGAAGAAGAAAAAGATGATGCCTCGGCTTTGGTGATCCGATCTGCGGAAGCTATCGAGGTCGCCAGAGCTTTTGAGCCGATGGCGACTGTACCGGTCGGGGTCGGTTCCGATACCCCGAGTCTCGATCAGAGCGTCCCGAGCGATTCGCTTGGGACTATGACAGTTGGTCATTTGCCTTCTCTTCTAACCTTTTCTGAGGATGCGTTAAAGGAAGCTCGAGAATTGAAGACCCCCGATATGGGCAGAGGCTCCAGTGTAGGGGACCCTTTTCGGGATTGCTTTACTGGAGTCGATGATGCCTCCGACATTGGTGACGCTTCTCTTCTCCTAGAAGAGGCTCAACGTTTCATTTCTCGGTTAATGATTTTACTGTACTTGGTTTCTTCGTTCTTTTCCAAACTTGACTTGTATTCTTTCCCTACTATGCAGGCCATTAGTAGGTTTCGAGTCGACCTCAGCCAGTGTGAGGTCGAGCTTCAGAAGGACTCGGGGGAGAGAGATGCCCTGCGGCTTCTTTGTAGCCAAAAGGACGAGGCTATAAAGGACCTCCAAGCAGATTTGGCTAAGGCTCGTAAAGAAGAGGCCGAACTAGATAAGCAGGTGAGCCTCGTTCTGTTAGAGTATGGGTTTGACTCAACTCTGGAAGTTAACCCTTCATTATCTTAGCTGCAACAAAAGGCTGAAAAGATCGGGTTACTTCGGGAAGAAGTCGATCAAATCAAGGCTGAATGTAATCGGTGGAAGGAGACTATCGACCGCCTGGTTGCGAAAAAAGAAACCATCTTGGCCAAATTATTATCGGTCGATGTTCAGCTTCGAAGCATCAATCAAAAGGGTTCGGCTAAGGCTAAGAGGATCGAGGAGTTTGAAACACGGCTTGTTGAGGCCAAGGCGGAGGTTGAGTCGTAGAAAGTCATGGCGGACAAGTCCATTTCCGTGTATCGGGCTGATGCCGAGGCTGCTCAAATGGAGGCACGAGAGGCGGCGGATACTGCCGACACTCAAGCACATTGGGTTACCGAACTTGCTAAGTGTCGGTCTCGGAGGGAGGCCCTCGAGGAAATACACGCTCGAGGTTTCGACCTTGCTGAAGAGATAAAAAAGGCTAAAGATCTCGAAGCTGAAGTTGAAGCCTTGGCTTCTGATGGAAATGATGATGATGATGATGGTAGCAAGAGCGGATCTGAGAATAGGGAGGGGG
>AWOL01S0078931.1:0-13813 GCA_000715115.1 Nicotiana otophora | reverse complement strand
GAGCCGGATAGAGAAGAAACCGCTCCTGAGGATGACCAGGAAGCTTAGTCCTTAGTTTTTATGTTTGTAATCAATCATGTAGACAATTTTGTATATAGACAACTTTGCCGACTTGCTTCTATTTTGTGAAGACTTTATACATGCCTTATAAATGTTTTCACAAAGATTTAAACAACTTAATCAAATTCTGGATTTCGTAGCCTCAATAATCGAGCGAGTGCTTATTCAAATTTGAAGTGATGTAGCCCTTAGGCTTATTAGTTGAGTCAATGATTCGAATTCGAAGTAATGTAGCCCGTAGGCATAATAGCCGAGTGAGTGCTTGCTCGAACTCGAAATAAAGTAGCCCATGGGCTTAGTAGGCGAGTGAATGATTCGACTCGGGATAAAGTGGCCCGTAGGCATAATGGTCGAGTGAGTGCTTGCTCGAACTCGAAATAAAGTAGCCCGTGGGCTTAGTAGTCGAGTGAATGATTCGAACTCGATATAAAAGTAGCTCGTAGGCTTAGTAGTCGAGTGAATGATTCAAACTCAAAGTAATGTGTCCCGTAGGCATAATGGTCGAGTGAGTGCTTGCTCGAACTCGAAATAAAGTAGCCCGTGGGCTTAGTAGTCGAGTGAATGATTCGAACTCGGGATAAAGTGGCCCGTAAGCATAATGGTCGAGTGAGTGCTTGCTCGAACTCGATATAAAAGTAGCTCGTAGGCTTAGTAGTCGAGTGAATGATTCAAACTCAAAGTAATGTGTCCCGTAGGCATAATGGTCGAGTGAGTGCTTGCTCGAACTCGAAATAAAGTAGCCCGTGGGCTTAGTAGTCGAGTGAATGATTCGAACTCGGGATAAAGTGGCCCGTAGGTGTAATGGTCGAGTGAGTGCTTGCTCGAACTCGAAATGAAAGCAACCCGTAGGCTTAGTAGTCGAGTGAATGATTCGAACTCGAAGTAATGTAACCCGTAGGAATAATGTTCGAGTGAGCACAACCTCCCGAGCGCTAGGTTCAAGCAACTGCTTGTTCGAACTCGAAATAAAGTA
The DNA here is from genome assembly GCA_000715115.1 of Nicotiana otophora. Classification (NCBI taxonomy): domain Eukaryota; kingdom Viridiplantae; phylum Streptophyta; class Magnoliopsida; order Solanales; family Solanaceae; genus Nicotiana; species Nicotiana otophora. Next base: position 12,780 of record AWOL01S0078931.1, on the reverse strand, counting down.
GCCCGTGGGCTTAGTAGTCTAGTGAATGATTCGAACTCGGGATAAAGTGGCCCGTAGGCGTAATGGTCGAGTGAGTGCTTTCTCGAACTAGAAATGAAAGTATCCCGTAGGCTTAGTAGTCGAGTGAATGATTCAAACTCAAAGTAATGTGGCTCGTAGGCATAATGGTCGAGTGAGTGCTTGCTCGAACTCAAAATAAAGTAGCCCATGGGCTTAGTAGTCGAGTGAATGATTCTAACTCGGGATAAAGTGGCCCGTAGGCATAATGGTCGAGTGAGTGCTTGCTCGAACTCGAAATGAAAGCAACCCGTAGGCTTAGTAGTCGAGTGAATGATTCGAACTCAAAGTAATATAACCCGTAGGCATAATGGTCGAGTGAGTGCTTGCTCGAACTCGAAATAAAGTAGCCTGTGGGCTTAGTAGTCGAGTGAATGATTCTAACTCGGGATAAAGTGGCCCGTAGGCATAATGGTCGAGTGAGTGCTTGCTCGAACTCGAAATGAAAGCAACCCGTAGGCTTAGTAGTCGAGTGAATGATTCGAACTCAAAGTAATATAACCCGTAGGCATAATGGTCGAGTGAGTGCTTGCTCGAACTCGAAATAAAGTAGCCTGTGGGCTTAGTAGTCGAGTGAATGATTCAAATTCGAAGTAATGTAGCCTGTAGGCGTAATGGTCGAGTGAGTGCTTGTTCGAACTCGAAATAAAGTAGCACGTAGGCTTAGTGGTCAAATTTATCTTAACTCTGTTTGTGTAATAAGTCTCCAAATAGAGGAATGTTTCTTGGATATAAGATGTCGGTAAAGAGGAGAACTTTCTTTGTAAGTCACTATACATGTGTTCATGTTTCGCGCCTGGGTTCGGGCCAACTACATGAGCATGGTTCGTTTTGACCATTTGGCTCTTACAACTTTTCCTATTGGAACCTCGTTGTTGCTAAATAACTTTCTTGCATCAGAACTTGATATATTTGAAGGCTAATGCCCCCCCAGTATTCGAGGTCGATTGTAAAGAGGCCTCGGATACTGTTGTAAGTGCAGCACAATCTTTGGTTACCTCGTTAAAAACCTTCCCGAGAAACCCATTTGGGATAAAATCGGTCTAAGGGAAAAAGAGTACAACGCGTGCTTTCAGATCTATGGCGAAAGATCCATCTTAGCTCCTGCTCGGACTTCTGTAGGGGTCAGTTTTGAAATATAAATAAATATGGAAGGGTGGTACCTTAGCAGTAGTATCATTTTAGATGTGACACAATCCAATTGCTTGATAGTTGTTTGCCGTTTATAATGCCGAGCCTGCATGATCCCCTTTCAACGTTCTCGAGAACCTAATATGGTCCTTCCCAATTTGGTCCTAGTTTTCCTTCGTTCGCATTTCGGGTATTGATGGTGACTTTCCTTAGTACTAAGTCCCCGGGCTTAAAATGGCTGAGCTTGGTTCTTCGATTATAATATCTTTCGATTTGCTGCTTTTAGGCGGCCAATTGGATGAGAGCAGCTCCTTGTCTTTCGTCTGATAATTCGAGGCTAGTGTTCATAGCCTCGTTATTTGATTCTTTCGTCGTGTATCGAAATCTTGTACTGGGTTTGCCGACTTCGACTGGTATCAATGCTTCTGACCCATATACTAAGGAGAATAGGGTCACCCCCGTACCGGATTTCAACGTCGTTCGATATGCCCAAAGGACTTCGGGTAGGATTTCTCTCCACTTTCCTTTAACGTCGTTCAACCTCTTCTTTAGGTTCTGAATGATGGTTTTGTTCGTTGATTCGGCCTGTCCATTCCCACAGGGGTGATACGGTGTTGATAATATCCTTCTTATTCTGTGGTCTTCGAATAATTTTGTCACTTTGCTGCCCACAAATTGTTTCCCATTGTCACATACTATTTCGACGGGTATCCCGAATCGGCATATGATATGATCCCATATAAAGTCTATAACTTCTTTCTTTCTTACTTTCTCGAACGCCTGTGCTTCAACCCATTTAGAGAAATAATCAGTCATAAATAAGATGAATCTGGCTTTACGTGGGGTCGATGGCAGAGGGCCGACGATATCCATTCCCCATTTCATGAATGGCCATGGGGATAGGACCGAGTGAAGTTGCTCTCCGGGTTGATGGATCATTGGTGCAAACCTTTGACATTTGTCACATTTTCGAACAAATTCCTTCGCATCTTTGCCTATATCGATCCAATAATACCCTGCCCTGATTATTTTTTGGACTAATGGATCGGCACCGGAGTGATTCCCGTAAGTACCCTCGTTCACCTCGCGTAAGATGTAATCGGTATCTCCTAGACCCAAGCATACTGCCAATGGTCCATCGAATGCCCTTCAGTATAACGTTCCATCTGAAGCCACCGTGAATCGAGCAGCTTTAGTCTGCAGGGCTCTTGAATCTTTAGGGTCCTATGGGAGCTTTCCGTCCTTTAAGTATTCAATATACTTATTTTTCCAATCCCAGGTTAAGCTTGTAGAATTTATCTCGGCGTGACCTTCTTCAATCACGGATCTCGAGAGTTGAACGACAATCCCCGAGATCAAGTCACCTTCCTCGACCGATGATCCCAAATTCGCAAGTGCATCAACCTCACTGGTTTGCTCTCGTGGAACGTGCTGTAAAGTCTATTGTTTGAAATGGTGCAAAGTGACATGTAGTTTGTCCAAATACCTTTGCATTCTATCCTCTTTAACTTCGAAAGTTTTGTTTACTTGACTTACCACCAATAGATAGTCACATTTGGCTTCGATGACTTATGCTCCCAAGTTGTTAGCTAGCTCGAGACCTGCAATCATGGCCTCATACTCGGCCTCGTTGTTAGTCAACCTGGTACTTTTAATAGATTGCCTAATAGTGTTACCTGTGGGTGGCTTTAAAACTATGCCCAACTCGGACCCTTTTATGTTCGAGGCCCCGTCCGTAAAAAAGGTCCATACCCTCGAGGACGTACCTGATTTCAGCAGGAATTCTTTTTCGACTTTGGGTACGAGGGTTGGCGTGAAATAGGCCACGAAGTCTGCTAAAATTTGAGACTTGATGGCCGTACGGGGTTGATATTCGATATCGTACCCACTGAGTTCGATGACCCATTTGGCCAATCGGCCTGATAGTTCGGGCTTGTGCAAAATATTACGAAGTGGGTAAGTTGTTAATACGCATATGGGGTGACATTGAAAGTATGGTCGTAACTTTTTAGAGGCGCTTATACGTGCAAGTGCCAATTTTTCTAGGTGTGGATATCTAGCTTCTACTTCTCCTAAGGTTTGACTTATATAATAAATGGGAAATTGCGTACCTTGCTCTTCCCGAACTAGGACACCGCTTACTGCGATTTCTGATACTGCCAAGTATAAGCAAAGTTTCTCGTCTACTTTTGGAGTGTGAAGTAGTGGTGGGCTCGACAGATATTGTTTCAGTTCCTTCAATGCCTGTTGGCATTCCGGGGTCCAAGCAAAATCGTTCTTCTTTTTGAGTAGGGAGAAAAATTTGTGACTTTGATCTGATGATCTCGAAATGAATCGGCCAAGGGACGCAATTCGTCCCGTTAGCCTTTGTACAACTTTTACGCTGTCCATGATGGTGATGTCTTCGATGGCCTTGATTTTATCGGGGTTAATCTCGATTCCCCGATTTGACACCATAGAGCCGAGGAACTTGCCCGAACTGACCCCGAAAGCACATTTTTCGGGGTTAAGCTTCATGTTGTATTTCCTCAAAATCTTGAATGTTTCCTGCAAATGGGTTAGATGGTCCTCTGCGCGTAGGGACTTAACTAGCATGTCATAAATACAAACTTCCATTGATTTACCTATTTGTTCTTCGAACATTTTATTTACTAGGCGTTGGTAAGTAGCCCCCGTATTTTTTAGCCCGAAGGGCATCACATTATAACAATTTGTTCCATATTTGATGACAAATGAAGTCTTTTCTTGGTCCTCTGGGTTCATACAGATTTGATTATACTCGGAATAGGCATTGAGAAAAGTGAGGATCTCGTGACCGATCGTGGCATCGATCATGCGATCGATGTTGGGTAGCGGAAAAGAATCTTTGGGGCATACTTTGTTTAAATCCTTATAGTCCATGCACATTATAAGTTTGTTTCCTTTTTTAGGCACTACAACTATATTGGCTAACCATTCGGGATATTTCACCTCCCGAATGAACCCTATCTTGAGAAGTTTGGTTACATCATCTTTTACGAATGCGTATTTTACCTCAGACTGAGGTATTCTCTTTTGCTTCACCGGTTTGAACTTAGGGTATAAGCTTAGCCGATGCGTCGTTATGTCCGGTGGAATCCCTGTTATATCTAAATGGGACTAGGTAAAACAATCAATGTTTTCGATAAGAAATTGAACAAGTTTCTTCCTGAGTTCGGGGCTCAACCCCGTTCCCAGGTATACCTTTCGTTCGGGCCAGTACTCGATTAGTGTGACTTGCTCCAATTCCTCAATTGTTGATTTGGTGGCGTCGGAGTCATCGGGAATCACAAAGGATCGAGGGACCCTCTGATCATCATCTTCTTCGATCATCTGGTTATCTGGTTGGGTCGAAGCCGATGTCTGTGATTGCTATTTGGTGTCTCATTCTCCTTCTGAGCACGATCCCTTTACTGACGAAGGCGAGGATATTGGTTTCGCTTCCTCGACGGCGAATATTTCTTTTGCGGCTGGTTGTTCTCCGTACACTATTTTGACTCCTCTCGATATTGGGAATTTGAGGACCTGGTGTAGGGTCAAAGGTACAACTCTCCTGTTGTGGATCCATGGCCTTCCAAAAAGGGCGTTGTACGTTATGTCGCCTTTGATCACGTGAAACTTTGTTTCCTGGATGGTTCCGGCCACGTTTATTGGTAGAATTATCTCGCCTTTGGTGGTTTCACATGCCATATTGAATCCGTTTAGAACCAGGGTTGTAGGTACGATCTGGTCCCGCAGGCCGACCTGCTCTACGACCTTCAATCTGATGATGTTGGCCGAGCTACCTGGATCAATCAACACACGCTTAACTTTAGTTTTATTCATGAGTACGGATATTACCAGTGCATCGTTATGAGGTTGTACAACCCCTTCTGCATCTTCATCATTGAAGGACAAAGTTCATATGGGTGTGTAATCCTGAGTTCGAGATCACTTTTCTCTCACAATCGATGTTTTAGTGTGTTTAAGCACTGCTCCCTGAGGGGTATCGGCACCACCGATGATCATGTGAATGACGTGCTATGGCTGTTCCTACTCGCTTTGCTTGCCGAAATTCCTGTTTTTAAAATGGTTCCTCGCCCTATCGCTCAGATATTTTCGAAGGTGGCCTTTGTTAAATAACCGGGCTACTTCCTCTCTTAGTTGCCTGCAATCTTCTGTTCTGTGGCCATGGGTGCCATGATATTCGCACATTTGATTGGGATTCCTTTGGGCAGGATCGGTCTGCATGGGTCGAGGCCATGTAGTGTCTTTGATGCGTCCGATAACCGACACGATGGCGGATGCATCAACGTTGAAGTTATATTCCGATAACCGATGTGCTTCTATAGGATCGACATATTTATCAAAGTCGTTCTTGCTCATAAGTCCTCGAGAATTTTGCCCTTGATCAATCCTTCGATTTTTACGAGTGGTATTGTGTGTTGAACCGTTGTTCATCCGATCTGCGACGTACGGTTGGTATCGGTCTCTATTCGACCTTTGTTCTCTGTCGATCTCCCTTTGGTTTTTAGTAGCTGTCCTGTTCTGATGCATGGGTCCAGACGGAGCTCCCAACTGGTCATCTTCGACCTTAATTTTTGACTAATATCAGTTGTGTATATCTGCCCAAGTTATTGCTGGATACTCGATCAAAATTTGCTTCAGCCGCTGTGATGCTATCGAACTTTGCTCGTTCAACCCTTGGGTGAAAGCTTGGACGACCCAATCGTCTGTGACCGGTGGCAATTCCATGCGTTCCATTTGAAATCGAGATACGAATTCCCTCAGCATTTCATTACCCCTTTGCTTTACTTTGAAGAGGTTTGATTTCCTTGTTGCACCCTTTATGGCACCAGCATGTGCCTTTATAAATGAATCTACTAACATGGCAAAAGAATCAATGGAATTTGGCGGCAGATTGTGATACCAGATCATCACTCTCTTCGAGAGGGTCTCCTCGAACTTTTTCAATAACATGGATTCGATCTCATCGTCCTCCAAATCGTTACCCTTGATGGCACATGTGTAAGAGGTGACGTGTTCGTTAGGATTGGTCGTACCGTTATTTTTGGAAATTTCGGGCATACGAAAGTTTTTGGGGATTGGTTTTGGGGCCGCACTCGAGGGAAAAGGCTTTTGTATGAATTTTTTCGAATCCAGCCCTTTTATCATTGGTGGAGCTCCCGGGATTTGATCGACCCTGACATTATATGTTTCCGCTCTCTTGTCATTGGCTTCGACTCGTTTTGTGAGTTTCTCGAGCAATTTAGTAATTTCGGGAGTGGTCCCCGATTCTTGCTCGTTTGATTTCACTATGGAGGGCTCCGTTCTGGGGGTGATTTCTCGAAGCGGATTGGGATATGGCCTGCTTTGTATATGAGTTTGGCTCTGCAACTGAGCTATCGCTACTTGTTGGGCTTGTAACATCTCGAAGATCATACGTAAGCTGGCTCCAATTTCCCCCACGTTATGGGTGTCTCGAGCTATGGATCGAGTACCGCCTTGAATGCTTTTTTTCGGTTCCGAACATTGGTTCGCCTCAAGAGCCACTTGCGAATTGACATCTAATGGTACTTCAGCTCGAATTTCTGGCACTTCGATTCGAGCCTCAATGCCATCATCAAGTGGCGTTCCAGCCCCGAGTACCAAGTTGTTGGTTTCATCTTGAAGGCCGGCATCGTAGTCGATAGGTAAAGCCATTACTGATTCGAAGTTGTAAACTGGTGTGTACTGCAGATTTATATCAAACAATCACTGTTATGCTTAGCCCCACGGTGGATGCCAAACTGTTTACCCAAAAAATCAGATAACGTTAAATTTGTGTATGGTTCTAAGGATATGTGATACAATTTGATACAAATCGTATAGAGAGATAGAAATATGTGTATTCTTGACCATGAGATTGGGAATAGTGAGCAAAAAAAATGAATAAGATAAAGTAAGACAAGCGCAATGAGATATCTTTCAATATGAGAAGTGATCTTTTGTTACAGTGTATGCGGTGTCTCTATGCTTACAAGGATTCTCCTTTTATAATAGAGGGATCCTACTTTATTTATAATAAAATAAAGCATATAGTGGAGGACCCATGATGAATTGTCTCTTTCTCGATTTCCGCCAAGATTTTCTCCCTTAGTGCGGTTGTAACGGCTCTTGTCTGTGAGCTCGATATTGGCTCGAACTCGTTATTGGGTCGAGCCCTCGGTTTTGGCTTGAGTTCGACCTTCGAGGTGGGCGTAGCGCATTTCTGACCTCGAAGCAATGTCTTGCGGATCGATTTAGTTACGGGCTAGATAAAACTATCGAGCCGACTCCTCGATCAGCCTTCGGACTCGAGGCTCGCTTGTACTGTCTTCGGAACTCATCCCAAAATCCCACTCCGGTTGCTTACCATTCGAACTCGATCGAACGTAGAAAAGCCGAAATCTATTTCGACCGTATATAATTATAAAATCTATTAAATATATATGTATAAATATTTAATTGTAAATTCAGTAACTAAATAATTTATGAGTTCGATGGCAATTTCAGAACGCATAAATTTTAAATCTTGAATCCGTCTTTGGTTCAATAGTGAATATAAAAGATAAAATGACGAGTTGTCCAACGGAGGTTCTCCCTAATTAGATCTATCACATAACAAAAGCTACAAAAGAAGCAAGAGAGCGTTCCACAGAAAAGTCGTGGTATTCTGCTACAAATTCAAGCGTCTAATCAAGCTCTAATCCGTCATGTCTGAGTATAATAATTGGTTAACTCTCAATTACAGTTCTCAGATTGTTGAATTGTTTTGATGCGTAATATAAATTCAATCAAGCTAGGGCAGGTATCGGAGGGATAGTCAAGAACTTAATGTCAGTTAGTACCACAATTGGGATGACTTGGACTTTATTTGCGCTGATCATAAATAGATGATTCAAAATTGAATTCATACTTTCTTCTTGACTTTATTGATCCGAGTTGCTGGTGTAGAGTTCATGATCATTCACAAGCATATCCTTATAATTTTTTTCTTTTCTTTTCAACCTCCTTTTCTTCTTAATTTCTTTTCCCAACAGGGTACACCTCTTTAGAGACAATTCATGTCACTACAAAACCATTTTGTTTTGTCCGATAGTCACCTTATATTTTCTCAACTCCTTAATTAACTTATTGCATATTTGCACTTTATGGATCCGTTGTCTTCTCAAATATCTTAAGAGGTGAAGGGACGAAAATCAAAGACATGCTACTAGAATAGGCTAGTGCCTAGAATTATGGGCGTGACCAAAGAAAAGTACTTAAAGCTCAAAATGGTACACTAGGAATTGATGGGATGATGCACGCAAAATGTCTTTCATAGTCAAGAAATATAATGCTATCAGTCAAAAGTTTCCTAGCTTATCGCTACAAGGTGCGGGGCACAGGATTCGCCTTAACTAGGTGATGGTAGGTCAGGAACTCACTTTTTAGTATATTTCGCACTATATTGATTGTATTTTAATTGTGCTTGAGCTTAATTGTTAATATTTTTTACTTATTATATGTGTTATACCGTGCAGGATGTGATTCCGAGTTAAGAAGCAATTTTGGAGTTAAAACTGATGAATGTGAGCTTTGAAGTCTCAGTAGAAACTCAAAGTATAAAATCAGGATTGTGTTCAGAGTTCCAGTTAGGGGTGAGCATAAAATCCGAAAAACCGAATTCCAAACCGAACCGAATTAATTTGGTATTTCGGTTTCGATTTTTTCGGTATATTTCAGTACATAAATTGCGGTATTTCGGTAGTTCGGTACGGTATACGGTATTAAGTTTTTGATATTTCGGTATTTCGATATACCGAAATACCAAAATATTTTAGTCCAAGTCCAACTTTGTTTTTATTTTCCAACCCAATAAGCCTAAGCCCACACCTAGACTTACGGGCAGTATCTGCTCTTAAGTCTTACCCTCTTTCCTTTTCTATTTTCTAACCTAGACTTCTCTCAAGTTTTGAACCATCTCTATCCGAGGCAAGCCGTCTTCTCAAGTTTTGGACCATCTCTATTTGAGGATTCTTTGGCATTACTATTTTCTTGTTAAGAGTGGCTTTTGTTCTTTGTTTTTCTAAGGTTTTCTTTATCATATTTTCGTGAATGATTTGCCCAGTCTTGCTTGGTGTAAGACTAGTCCTAACGTTTAGTTGAGATGTTTTTCTTGGGGAGTTGATACAGGATGCTGTGCTTGATACCTTCTTCACTAAAGATTTTGGTGACAATGAAACAGTTGAGGTAACAACACTCTTTTTCTTGCTTAGCTCGGAGGATCCACCATCTTTCTCCATTTTACAGCAGTGATTTTGTCCACTGCTTGATCCATTCAATAGAGACTCTTGAAGTTTTGTTGTTACTCTATTTCGTTAGTTGGCTGATTTTTGCTGATGCTTGTTAGATTATAGATGGCAGATGCTTGGAATGTTGGTTTTGCACTTTTGCTGTTACTCTATTTCTTCCAAATATCAAATCAAATATAAATTCTAGTATTGTCTAGCAGCTAGCACCTAGCTTAGCACATCATGTCCAAATGTCGAGTCCACTGTCCACTTTATCTATATTATCTATTCTGTTAATGTATTAAACCGAAACCGTACCGAACCAAAGTAAGAAATACTGAACCGTACCGAACTATTTTGGTATGGTATTTGGTATTCATAATTGATAAACCGAATACCGAATTAAAGTTTTTAAATACCGAACCAAAAACCGAATGCCCACCCCTAGTTCCAGTACCAAGTTTGAATATAAAAACTGAAGAAAACTCCGAAGCATAAGAAATTATACTACCTCGTCGCACTGTCTCTGAAATTTTGCAATGCGGCACATGGGGGGCGCATGGCATGTCGCGTCTATGCAATATTACCACTCAGTTTTCTCACTTCAGCTTAGAGAGGGTAGTTTGGTCCGGGTCCGTTTTTACTTGGTATAAATATACTCAAAATACGTTTTTCAAGGGACTTTTGACCTACGAAAGATTGAGAGAGCATTGGAGACCTCAAGATACTAAGACTTCATTATCCTTCCATCAATTCAATATGCGAGTTTAGATTGTAACGTTGGATTAATATTTTCTTATTCTACAACTTCATCTGTGGTGATTTCTCATACTATTATGGAGTAGATTACCTTAAGTTTGACATGGTTTGATGACATGATTGTTATTTATGGATTTGATTATTGTTCAATTGCTTGAATTTGTTGGAGGAGTTTTAATTCTATTTGTGATTTTATTCATTATCGTGTATAATTGAAAGAGGAACATAATATTGATTATTGAATATTATCGCAACACATGCGTTAATTTATTTTAGTGGTTCTTTAAAATAATCGAAAGAGCTTTGTGATTCACTATTTGAATTAAGATTGAGAAATATTCGCGAGGCGTTTCTCTTAGACTATTCCTATAAATTACACGGCTTGGGTTTAATTGAGAGAGGGATCTAAGTCAGAAGAATAAAATAATAACCTATTGAATTCGTGAGAATCAATAGAACCTACCACATTGCCAAATCCGGGATAACAGTCTTGCACCTATCATGCCATGATCCTCATTTCTCATATTGATAACTGTCACGCCCCAAAATCGGGGAGCGCGACCGGCGCTCAATCGGGTAAACCCGGCCGAGCAAGCCTGTTAAAAGTTTTTTCTACCCAAACTCATCCATGAATAATGATAATACATATTTTTGTTAATTATACAATAAGGTGATCATACTATTAGTTACTCCATTAATAATTCCCAAAACACACATGTACACCTCTTCATGGTTCAAAGTGGAACAAGTGATTTAATCACAATAGAACTTGTTTAACATTGCCAACACCCATACACAACCCACACTTAGCCTACAGAGCCTCTAAAAATACCAAATAGTACAATGATAGCGCCGACAACAAGGCTCCGGCTATACCTCAAAACACATACAAAACAAAAGATGCACAACCCCGGAATGAGATGTGGCTCACCAAGTTAGCTGGGAAGAACGGGCACTGCTGTAACTGATCAGTATCCTCCGCTGTGGAATCACATGCATCCATTAAAGATGCAGTGCCCCCGGCAAAAGGGACGCTAGTACATGTCGAATAGTACTAGTATGAAAACCAAATACCAATTTAAGAACTCAAAAATATAGTATGAATATGATGAATCAAGGCGACAACAGAATAGCATAGATAACCGTTTAAACCAAAGCAAGCTTATCAAGAGCTGTCATTAACATTTATAGAATTTAAGATGAGATCCTTTGTAATCATTTTCACACAAAGCGGCACCACCGCCTCACCCCAATATATGAAGGTGGAGGTGTAAGCACAATACCAAAACTCCACTCAAACGGCCCTGCCGCCTCACCCCAATATATGCGGGTGGAGGTGTAAACACAATACCCATTTCACACAAAGCGGCGTCGCCGCCTCACCCCAATATATACAGGTGGAAATGCATCAACAATACCAATACCTACACAAAGCGGCCATACTGCCTCACCTTAATATATATATGTGGGTGGTGGTGCAACAACAATACCAAAACCATACACAAAGCGGTATGCGGGTAGAGGTGTAATCCCAATCACAATCTCTTCACAATTTAGCATAATAGTTTCCACATAAATTACGACTTGAAATCATAACATGTAGATACGCAATCCATAGTTTGGAACACATCCTCAATTTATAATACAATATGATAAGACTATTTGAAACACGAATTGAACATATATCTTTGTCACAAAACTTATTCGGAATACTCGATTTGTAATAAATATCTTGGAACTTACAAGGATATTGGGGTTCCAATTCTTAAAGAAGAGTTTAGCCAACATACCTCAATTGAGCTTCCTTAAACTTTAAAATATTCCGAAAATATTAGCAACTTCAATCTATTTTAGAAATATAACAAGTTGAACCAAAATTAGGAAGATGATCATAGTTCTAGCTCATTTGAGCATTTTATCAAACACTAGGTGTGCATTAAGGTATCAAAGTCCTTTTATGGAGGATTCCATCACCCTACAACCCATTCTTTACTATTTTTAGCTCAATAAATTTTTTACACCCCTTTGATAATACATGCATGCAAAATAACCAATTCCCGTATCCAAGAATTATTTTACTAATTATCCAATTCTAGATAAAATTCGAGATTAAGGATTAGGGTGTAGAATCTTACCTCTAGGATGAAGACCTAGTGAGTTTTCCTTGTCAATCTTCAAAGATTTGAGTAAGAATTGAAGGACAGTTTGTTGAAGATCACTCTCCCACTGTTGGGCACTCTCTCACTCACAAAATATCAGTTTTTTGCTCAAAATAAGGTCCTTTGCGTATATATAACGAAGTAGGGTCGGGTTATAAAAATCCAAAAATGAAGCTCTAGAATAGGATAGGTTGCATATGCGATCACAGAAAGGAGATGTGGTCCGTATATTGGCCGCATAATTTGGTGCCAAAAACTAAAAAAATCTGCGTGGGTCTGCGATCGCATAGTCGATCGCAGAATGACATCCAACCCAGCCCATACCTGCCTCACTCTGCGGCCATTATGCGGCCCGCAGAGTGATTCTGCGGTCGCATAATGGA
>AWOL01S0078925.1:13474-47336 GCA_000715115.1 Nicotiana otophora | reverse complement strand
GCATAATGGTCGAGTGAATGATTCGAACTCGAAGTAATATAGCCCGTAGGCATAATAGTCGAGTGAATGTTTTCGAACTCGAAATAATGTATCCCGTAGGCTTAATAGTCGAGTGAATGTTTCGAACTCGAAGTAATGTAGCCCGTAGGCTTAATGGTCGAGTGAATGTTTTCGAACTCGAAGTAATGTAGCCCGTAGGATTAAGGGTCGGAGTGAATGATTCGAACTCAAAGTAATGTAGCCCATAGGCGTAATAGTCGAGTGAATGTATTCGAACTCGAAATAATATAGCCCGTAGGCTTAATGTCCGAGTGAGTGCTTGCTCNGTTCGAACGAGATGCTTTCCATATACTTTAATGAAATTTTCCATATGTAGGTGTGGGCAAAGATGCGGTTTTGAGGCCCTCGTGTGTCGAGAAAGAGGCTTCGGCCTCTGTCCCAAAGCCGGTGAAATATAATAATAGAAAAAGAGCCTTCGTACCCGAAGATCCAAAACAGAAGAAGAGGACAGCTCATAAGCCGAACAAGAATACCATTCCTTTGACCGTAGAATCAGTTCTGCGTCTAAGGGATGAAGGCGAAGAAGAAGAAGAAGAAGAAGAAGAAGAAGAAGAAGAAGAAGAAGAAGAAGAATATGAAGAAGAAGAAGAAGAAAATGATAGGTCCGCGCTGGCGGTCCGAACGAAGAAGACCACCGACATTCCACAGGCAGTTGGATCGATGGTGGTTCATAAGGCTCCGCCTGGGACTGAGGATATATTGGAGAAAAATTCGGGCGGAGTCCTCGAGTAGTTGGAGATCGAAGAAGCTTCCCATTGAAGCTAACAAATGAGTAATATGTCTGAAGGGGTTCTCCTTGAATCTCTTCGAACCAAAGAGAATGCTCCAAGTGATTCACTTGGGGTAGTAGCAATCGAAGACTCGCCCACCTTCCCTTCTTTTTCCGCAGGGGCGATTCGGGAAGCCCAAGCTTTGGGGGACCTCGAACTACATAGGCCTCATGATGGAGAGGATCCTTTTCGTGACCTGTTTACCGATGTCGAGGATGCTACCGGTACAAGTGACACATCAGATCTTTTTTACGGAGTGCAGTAGGCTTTGAATCAAGTAAGCCTTAAATTATTTTGTTGGCATTAGATTTATGTTTGCTTTTCTTTTCTAACTTCGTTTCTTCTTTCTTTGCAGGCCGCGACAGTTCATCGAGAAGCATGTTCTCGGTCCCGAAATGAGCTGCATCGATATGAGGTCGATCTTCAACGGGTTACGGAGGAGAGGAACTCCCTTAAACTCCTCTTAGGGCAAAGGGGAGAGGAAATAAAAGACCTCCGAGCTGAGTTGGCCAAGGCTCACCAAGATCAGACCTATCTGTCCGAGCATGTAATGATACTTTTAAAAGCCTATGGGCTCGATACCGAAATGATGGCTAATTTTTCGGTCTCACAGCTGCAGCAAAAAATTGAGATGATCGGGAAACTCCGTGAGGAGGTCGATGCGATAAAAGCGGAGTCTTTGAAGTGGAAATAAGGTATGGACCGCTTTGCTGTAGAGAAAGAAGTTGATCAAGCCCAATTATCATCGGCCGAAAACCATCTTTAAAGTATGAAGGAGAAAGGCTCAGTTCAAGTAAGAAAAATAAAGGAGCTCGAGGCTCGGTTGACCTCTGATCTTGCCAAGGCCGAATCTGACGCTAAAAAGGCAAAGACCGATGCGGATGCACTCGTGGCCGTCTATCGGGCCGATGCTAAAGCTGACCAAGTCCAAGGAAGAGAGGCAACCGATACCGCCGATACTCGAGCACATTGTGTCGCTGAACTTGCTAAGTGCCGATCTCGGAGGGAGACCCTCGAGGAGATCCATGCTCTAGGTTTTGACCTCGCTGAAGAGATAAAAAGGGCCAANAAGATATCGGTAAAGAAGAGAACTTTCTTTGCAAGGCATTATACATGTGTTCATGTTTTGCGTCAGGGCTCGGGCCAACTACATGAGCATGGTTCATTTTGACCATTTGACTCTTACAATTTTTCCTATTGGAACCCTATTGTTATGAAATAACTTTCTTACATCAGAACTTGATATATTTGAGGGCTAATGCCCCCCCAGTATTCGAGATCGATTGTAAAGAGGCCTCGAATACTGTCGAATTGTTTCTAAGTATAACATGATCATTAGTTGCCTCATTAAAAACCTTGCCGAAAAACCCATTTGGGATAAAACCGATCTAAGGGAAAAAGAGTGCAACGCGTGCTTTCA
Source organism: Nicotiana otophora (assembly GCA_000715115.1). Classification (NCBI taxonomy): domain Eukaryota; kingdom Viridiplantae; phylum Streptophyta; class Magnoliopsida; order Solanales; family Solanaceae; genus Nicotiana; species Nicotiana otophora. Next base: position 45,086 of record AWOL01S0078925.1, on the reverse strand, counting down.
TACCTAGGGCTTCGTATTGAAGGATCCATCCTAGCTACTGATCGGACTCCTGCAGGGGTTAGTTTCAAAATATAATCGAATATGGGAGGGTCGTACCTTAGTAGTAGTATCGTTTTAGGTGCGACACATTCCAATTGTTTGATAGTTATTTGCCGTTTATAATACCGAGCTTGTATGATCCTTTTCTGACGTTTTCGAGAACCCGATACGGTCATTCCAAGTTCGGTCCTAGTTTTCCTTCGCTTGGATTTCGGGTACTGAGGGTGACTTTCCTTAGCACTAAGTCCCAGATTTTAAAATGGCGAAGCTTGGTTCTTCGATTATAGTATCTTTCGATTCGCTACTTTTGGGCGGCCAATTAGACGAGAGCAACTTCTCATTTTTCATCTGATAATTCGAGGCTAGTGTTCATAGCCTCGTTATTTGACTCTTCTGTTGTATATCGAAACTTGGCACTGGGTTCCCCAACTTCAACTGGAATCAAGGCTTCAGAGCCATATACTAAGGAGAACAGGGTTGTTCCCGTACTAGATTTTGATATTGTTCGATATGCCCAAAGGACTTCGGGGTAGGATGTGTCTCCATTTTCCTTTAGTGTCGTTCAACCTCTTCTTTAGGTTTTGAATGATAGTTTTGTTCGTTGATTCGGCATGTCCGTTCCTACTGGGGTGATACAATATTGATAATATCCTTTTTATTTTGTGATCTTCGAAGAATTTTGTTACTTTGCTGCCGACAAACTATTTCCCATTATCACACATTATATTTCGGTGGGTATCCCGAATCGACATATAATATGATCCCAGATAAAGTCTATAACCTCTTTCTCTCTTACTTTCACGAACACATGTGCTTCAACCCATTTAGAGAAATAGTTAGTCATAAATAAAATGAACTTAGCTTTACCTGGGGCCGATGGCAGAGGGCCGACGATATCCATTCCCCNATACTCGAGCACATTGTGTCGCTGAACTTGCTAAGTGCCGATCTCGGAGGGAGACCCTCGAGGAGATCCATGCTCTAGGTTTTGACCTCGCTGAAGAGATAAAAAGGGCCAAAGAACTCGAAGCCTTGGCTTCCGATGACGACGATGACAATAATGNGAACTTAGCTTTACCTGGGGCCGATGGCAGAGGGCCGACGATATCCATTCCCCATTTCATGAATAGCCATTGGGATAAGACTGAGTGAAGTTGCTCTCCGAGCTGATGGATCATTGGTGCAAACCTTTGACATTTTCACATTTTCGAACAAACTCCTTTGCATCTTTGCCCATATCGATCCAATAATACCCTGCCTGATTATTTTTCGGACTAATGAATCGGCACCAGAGTGATTTCCACAAGTGCCTTCGTGCACCTCACGTAGGATGTAATCGGTGTCTCCTAGACTTAAGCATACTGCCAATGGTCCATGAATGCCCTTATGTATAGCGTTCCATCTATAGTTAATATGAATCGAGCAACTTTGGTTCGTAGGTGTCACGACCCAAACCGATGGATCGCGATGGGCACCCGGTACCTTATTCATCCGAGCACCAACATAACGTATCTTTTCATATCATACTATCATAAATAACTAAGCCGGAGAGGCTACCGTGAGATAGGTAGAATACAGCATATAATACCAACTTATACATAAGACATATAGGCCTCTAAGACCAAAATAACCAATCGTATACTGAACATAGGCCGACAAGGCCATACAATCTTTTACGTACATGACATTTGTTTACAAGCCTCTAAGAATACATAATTGCCATAAAGGTCGGGACAGAGCCCTGCCTNTCCCTTAGTTTCTATGTTGTAATCAATCATGTAAACAATCTTGTATATATATATATATATATATATATATATACATACATACAAGATTGTTTATATGATTGATATATATATATAAATATCTTTTTATTTTACCGACTTGCTTCTATTTTGTTTCCTGCCTTGTGATGATTTCATTCATGCCTTATGAATGTTTTCATAAGGATTTAGGCATTCTGATCGAATTTGGACTTCGTAGCCTTTATAACCGAGTGAGCGCTTACTCAAGCTTGAAATAAGGTAGCCCATAGGCTTAGTAGTCGAGTTGAGTGATTGTTTGAACTTGAAGTATGATGTAGCCCTTAGGCTTATTAGTTGAGTGAGTGATTCGAACTCGAAGTAATATAGCACGTAGGTGTAATAGTCAAGTGAGTGCTTACTCGAACTCGAAANATTCAAACTAGAAGTAATATTGCCCGTATGCGTAATAGTCGAGTGAATATTTTCAAACTCGAAGTAATGTAGCCCGTAAGCTTAGTAGTCAAGTGAATGTTTTGAACTCGAAGTAATGTAGCCCGTAGGCATAATGGTCGAGTGAATGATTCGAACTCGAAGTAATATAGCCCGTAGGCATAATAGTCGAGTGAATGTTTTCGAACTCGAAATAATGTATCCCGTAGGCTTAGTAGTCGAGTGAATGTTTCGAACTCGAAGTAATGTAGCCCGTAGGCTTAATGGTCGAGTGAATAATTCAAACTCGAAGTAATGTAGCCCGTAGGACCGTAGGCTTAATGGTCGAGTGAATGATTCAAACTAGAAGTAATATTGCCCGTATGCGTAATAGTCGAGTGAATATTTTCAAACTCGAAGTAATGTAGCCCGTAAGCTTAGTAGTCAAGTGAATGTTTTGAACTCGAAGTAATGTAGCCCGTAGGCATAATGGTCGAGTGAATGATTCGAACTCGAAGTAATATAGCCCGTAGGCATAATAGTCGAGTGAATGTTTTCGAACTCGAAATAATGTATCCCGTAGGCTTAATAGTCGAGTGAATGTTTCGAACTCGAAGTAATGTAGCCNCATGCATAGGTATATGTGTTCATAACATCATCAAGCCTCTGAGGGCATCCCATCATATCATTTCGGCCACTATGGGCAATTCATCAACGTATACCAGCTGATCAGGTGGCGGTGCGTATATAACGCCGTAACCTTTTTTCATATCCCATATACATATAATATACACGTATATAATGCCATCTGGTCATGGGTCAATATATATGTATAAATGCATGAAATACATAAGAAATACGTTAATAAGATTTCTCGGAATGTCATAAAAATAATATGCCTGTCGGATAAAATTTATAAAATACGTATTTTCTGAGACCCTTGAACAGAAGATATAATAATAATTTACATGGGGAATCAAGAATATAGACACCCCTAGTATTTCTATGAATAGAGTCATTTATGAAAGTTGTGTGTTTTGCTCGTTTCATTGTATCATTTGGACCATTCCAAAAGAATAGACGAGCAAATGATAAGGCTATCCCTTCTTTCTTGGGATTCCCATAGTTAGCATGTATCTCCCCCGGTCATACTTTAGTATCACATAGTAGACCCCCACCTCCGGTGATAAGGCATTCCTCTAAAATCGACTCAGGTATGTTAAGGCTATCCCTTCTTTCTTTTGTCATGGTCCAAATGATATAAATGAAATGAGCATTAGGCCCAACTGTTTCTAGTTCTTACACTAGCTGGACTTCCTAATGACCTTGACTCAGTACGTGACTAGATTTTGGCTAGTTCGACTGTCCCTACAGTTGATGAATTATTCTCTCGATTACTTCGACTTGATGCAGCACCAAGTCACCCAGTGATCTCATCACAGACACTTGACTTCTCAGTTCTCGCATCCCAGACAGTGGATAATTGAGTATCTCAAACTATGGAGAATAGACGAGGAGGAGGTCGTTTTGGAAGATATAGACCCAAGTGTTCTTATTGTCATAAATTGAGACACACTCGTAAAGTTTGCTATTGTTGCCCAGACCGAGACTACAGGTAACTAGGGATTTTCTTTATCTGAAGGGGAATATAATGAGTTCCTTCAGTATCGAGCAAGTAAACAGACATCTTCACAAGTAGCCTCGATTGCTCAAACTGATACTTTTGTTGCTGGTAATTCTTTTGCTTGTGTTTCCCAGTCTAGTACTCTTGGACCATGGGTCATAGACTCAGGTGCTTCTGATCATATCTCTGGTAATAAATCACTTTTGTCGAATATTGTATATTCACAATCTCTTCCCACTGTTACTTTAGCCAATAGGTTTCAAGCTAAAGCAAAAGGTGTTGGACAAGCTAATCCCCTATCTTCTATCATTCTAGATTTCGTTCTTTATGTCCCTTGATGTTTTTAGTCTTGCATATATTAGTCATTTGACTTGTGTCCTCCATTGTGTTATATATTTTATTGATGATTCTTTTATTATACAGGACCGCAGTACGGGAAAGAGGATTGGAACAGAGCGTGAATCAGAAGGCCTTTACTATCTTAACTCACTCAACCCCTCCATAGCATGTCTAGTTACAGATCCTCCAGACCTAATTCACAGATGTTTAGGACATCCGAGTTTATCCAAGCTTCAGAAGATGGTGCCTAGTTTGTCTACATTAGATTGTGAGTCATGTCAGCTTGGGAAACATACCCGAGCCTCCTTTTCGCATAGTGTTGATAGTCATGCAGAGTCTGTTTTCTCTTTAGTTCATTTTGATATATGGGGCCCTAGTAGAGTCAGTTCAACTTTGGGAGTTCGTTATTTTATTAGTTTAATTGATGATTATTCAAGATGTACTTGACTTTTCTTAATGAAAAGTCGCTCTGAATTATTTTCTACATTCCAGAATTTTTGTGCTGAAATCAAAAATCAATTTGGTGTTTCTATTCGCATTTTTTGCAGTGATAATGCCTTAGAGTATTTATCTTCTCAGTTAAAGCATTTTATGACTTCTCAAGGAATTATTCATCAAACATCTTGTCCTTATACCCCTCAGCAAAATGGGGTTGCAGAGAGAAAGAATAGGCACCTTATTGAGACTGCTCGCACACTTCTCATTGAATCTCGTGTTTCGCTGCGTTTTTGGGGCGATGCAGTTCTCACAACTTGTTATTTGATTAATCGGATTCCTTCATCTCCCATCCAGAATCAGATTTCGTATTCCGTATTTTTTCCCCAGTCACCCTTATACTCTCTTCCACCTCGTATTTTTTGGGAGCACATGTTTCGTTCATAACTTAGCCCCTGGGAAAGGTAAGTTAGTTCCTTGTGCTTTCAAGTGTGTCTTCCTTGGTTATTCTCGTGTTCAGAAGGGATATCGTTGTTACTCATATGATCTTCGTAGGTACCTTATGTCAGCTAGCGCCATATTTTTTTATTCTTAAGCNCTTAAGTCCTTCTTTACCTCTTCTGACCACCATGATATATCTGCGGTCTTACCTATATCGACCTTTGAGGAGTTTACTATAGCTCCTCCTCCACCTTCAGCCATAGAAGTCTTACCCATACAAATCGTTGAGGAGTCTAGTGTTGCTCCTCCTAGATCCCCAGCCACAGGTACACCACTTTTGACTTATTATCATCGTCTGCGTCCAGCATCAGGCCCAGCTGATTCACAACCTGCACCTGACCCTGCTCCTACTGCGAACTTGTCTCTTCCTAGTACACCGATTGCACTTCAGAAAGGTATACAGACCACATTTAATCCTATTTCTCATTATGTCGGTTTAAGTTATCATCGTATGTCATCACCCCATTATGCTTTTATATCTTTTTTGTCCTCTGTTTCCATCCTAAAGTCTACAGATGACGCATTATCTCATCCAGGATGGCGACAGACTATGACTGACGAGATGTCTGCTTTACATAAGAGTGGTACTTGGGAGCTTGTTCCTTTTCCTTTAGGTAAATCTACTGTTAGTTATCCTTGGATCTATGCAGTCAATGTTGGTCTGGATAGCCAGGTTGATTGACTTAAGGACCGTCTTGTTGCCAAAGGATATACTCAGATATTTGGGCTCGATTATCGTGATACTTTCTCTCCCGTGGCTAAAATAGCATGAGTCCGCCTTTTTCTAGCCATGGCTGCTGTTCGCCATTGGCCTCTCTATCAGCTGGATATTAAGAATGTTTTTCTTCACGGTGACCTTGAGGATGAAGTTTATATGGAGCAACCACCTGAAACTGATCACTCTGTGTTTTTTCGGCATTCTCCTTCAAGTTTCTGTATTTATCTGGTGGTCTATGTTGACGTTATTATTATTACCGGCAATGAACATGATGATATTACTAAATTGAAGCAACATCTCTTTAAACACTTTCAAACGAAGAATCTGAGCAGATTAAAGTATTTTTTGGGTATTGAAGTCGCTTAGTCTAGCTCAGGTATGGAAGNCTGTTCGCCATTGGCCTCTCTATCAGCTGGACATTAAGAATGTTTTTCTTCACGGTGACCTTGAGGATGAAGTTTATACGGAGCAACCACGTGAAGCTGATCACTCTGTGTTTTATCGGTATTCTCCTTCAAGTTTCTGTATTTATCTGGTGGTCTATGTTGGCGTTATTGTTATTACCGGCAATGAACATGATGGTATTACTAAATTGAAGCAACATCTCTTTAAATACTTTCAGACTAAGGATCTGGGCAGATTAAAATATTTTCTGGGTATTGAGGTTGCTTAGTCTAGCTCAGGTATTGAAAAAAAATGAAGTGAACTTTGATTGATCAGAATCTTATGAAACGATATACTGATATTAGTACATGATTCAGCATATGGGTTTGTGGACGAGAAGCTTCTCGAGGGTTTCCTACTTATTGCAAACGCTCTTGCTATATTAAATGAAGACCGGTTTCTTACTCCTAGAGGGTGGAGCTTTGAGGAATATTCAGGGGTCAAGAGAAATTCCTTCAAAGGGCAGATTCTTGGACTTATTTATGCGGCGCAGTATCTGAGAGTTCTTCTCATACTCCTTAACACTTTATTTATTGTTATAAAGCTGGTCTCAGGGTTATGATCGCTGAGGTGAGTGCTGTGACCCATTACCCATTGACTATCTTTTATTGGTGGCTACACACCTCTCGAATAAATTGCCTACCATTAAAGGTAAGATTAGTGAGCTTTCTGGTGTGTAAACTTGGATAGATATATTTCGTTCCTAAAGTCACATGTTGAGTTAACTGGAAAAGGGCTTCCAAAATGTCTTTGGATTCCTGTCACTAGAAGATCCTGAACTGCCTAAAATTTTTATCTGTATCATTATCTGACTATGTCAATCTTCAGTGGGCAAAAAGTGCGTCTGCAAATGATGTAGGTTCCAATTTTCTGTACCATTTATCCTCTCTTGTTCCTTTTTTTTGGTTTTTGGCAGAAGGTTAGGGCAGTCACTGTGCAAAGTTGAACTCTGGTAAAACAGGCCATGTGCATTTGGCAGCTTAAATGATTCGGTCTCTGAAGGATGTAAACTTTTTGGTTTAAACCAAGAACATGTAGCTCTGTCCCATGTTTGGATATGTTGGTTTTAATGGTCTAAAACACCACATTTTGCAAATGGTGTGATTTTAGATATAAAAGAAAATAGATCAGGAAAACATGATATGTTTCATACCAACATCCATCATTGTTCCTTGATTCGTTGTGAGATGCCCTATGATCGTTTGTTCATGCTTTCTATAATGATGATTGGAGATACTTAGAAGTTTGTAGATGGAGAGACAACAGCAGCCGTTTTGTTAGAGAGGTGGCAAACCTGATTCAAATGGTGTTCTATCAATTATTTTTTGATTAGGAAGTTAGTTCATTTGGTCGATATGACAAATGTTGTAAAAGTAGGTCCTTAACATATTAGATGATGCTTAACGAATGAAATAACTTCCTAACGAAGTGTATCTTATTTGAGTCTGATCCTTCTTGAGTTTCAACCAGAGCATGTCGATACAGAGGAGCTTTCTCTTTACTATGTTATAGCATTGTCTTTAATGCATGTGCTGCATTGTTTAAGAACATATTGCATCTTTAATTTGTTTATTAGACTTAGAAATGGTCGCTCCTTGTTTAATTGAAGTAACATTTGTCCAGACATGGAATGTGGTGAAGATTATAGAAAAACAGCAATATGTTTTACTTGAAGTCTTTTAAACTGGATTATGCAAACAAACATAATGTTGTAGCAGAGAACTTTTGAATACATTAGGAGGAAGGTAACCTTCATACACAAATGTCGGATACCACCTACGGTCACCTCTTCACAGCTTTGAACAAGTATGTAAATGCAGACACATTCCCAACAAGAGAACATGCAAAAAAGAAAAGAAAAAAAACTATTTACTAACGACAAGATATGAATGGACCAAACGTTTAACGTACGACCGAATTGATCAATTTCGAATAGCACAGAGGCAAAGTTGGACCTTTTTCTCCCCTTTTTTAGATTAGTATCTCAAAAAAATTAGTACAAGAGAGATCCATAGCAATCCTAGACTAGATAGGGAAAAGCAGACATTTTCCTTTATATCATGAATATAATAAAATCTAGCAAAAATCAAAATACCCCAGTAGCATGTTACAGTTTATAGAGAGAACTGCAGGAAGATTTTACAAATTGTAAAAATCTAAACTAATGCTATGACTCAAAAACTGCAAGAAGAGTAAAACTAGACATAAGCTTTGGTTATAGAGTACCATGTATAACTTATCATTACAATGGTCCCGAATAAAATAAAGAGGCCAAATACATATACCATTCAACTTGGTCCCATTTTTCATTTTGGCGCTCTATCTCAACCTTGTTCTATTTTCTTGCACTGGTTTCAGCTTTTGTGTTAAAATAAAACATAAGAAATAGAGTTGGAGGGCCAAAATAGAACAAGGTTAAGCTAGAGTGTCAAAATGAAAAACAGAGTCAAGTTGAATGGGTTGTATATGTATTTGGCCAAATAAAGAACTTAAAATCCATCGGATCTTAATGAAGGCATACAAAGCTTAATTATCCAAGTTGACAAGTTGTTTTTCCCTTTGAGTGTAAATCATCAAAATTATGAAATGATAAAGAACCATGCACCTCCAAAACTAAATTAGCAAGATAGTCTTCCAACTTATACTTTCCCACTCTCAATACATGCATAACTTGAAACAAGTAAACATGTACCCAATAATTTAAATTAACAAGATTAGTCAAAATTGGCTACTGCAGAAAAACAAAGGAACTAGTATTTGAGCATGCAGCCAACTTCATCAGACATTCGGGGTGAAAACTCCTCTATTTATAGTTACAGAAGATGGACAGTCCAGCTACATATAAACTCTCTTGTTTGATTCTGATTGGCTCATGTGAGTCATCAAACTTATCACATAAGCTTGCTTGTGATTGGCCAAGACATGTCATTTTAGACACTTGGCAACTCTTGATTGGTCACTGTTTTGGTCTGGGATTGCCACATCTTTTAACACGTGGCCTCATCTTGTTGGCTTGGAGTTTGACTGAACATGCCATATCACTTGACACATGGCATGAGGCTGGGCCTTAAAATGAATGGACCTTTGGTTTAAAAATAATAAAATGGACTATTTTAATTTATAAAGTCCAAATTAATTATTTAACCTAATTGAATTTAATCCAAATTTTGTATGAATTAGACCCAATAAATTTTGTATGTCTACAGATGCCCCCTACTTCAAAGCTGTAAAAAACGAGATTTGAAGTACCTGTAGAGCCAATAATCATGTGAAAGACTCTAGCTTGACTCCATTTCGTATTGGAAGCACGTTGGACATGTCATGTGAAAAGACTCTAGCTTGACTCCAAAAGACCTTTACGAGGTAAACTTCTTTATCCCTCTTCTATTCCATCCTCTTACTTTCATAGTAAGTTGTCCGAAGAGTGAATGTTTTCACCATGTTTTATACAGAAGAGTTTCCTATATATATATGTTGACTGGCTTTGGTTGTTGCTACCGTGCTGCTGATTGTAGTGATCACTCTAGACCTTGTGCCACTGCCTAGTGACTGCAAAACCTGTCTGCGCTTGACACCACCGAAGGCACAATGGAAGTTCTACGTACGGTGGTGAAGGAAGAGATTCTTCAAAGCTGAAGTTGCATGTGGTGTCGTAGTCTCGATCACGTAGAATTGCAATCTTCCTTGAGAAGACATTCCAGTGCAGAGTCGTTTTGATTTCAAAAGAGTCTCAGCAAGGACTTAGCTTCCAAAAGAAAACTAGCCAAGCTTGAAGCTTCGTATACTTTCTTTTTAGATTCATATATTTCTTCTTCCCTGTGCAAATCCATTTTCTTTTCCTTACCTTGCATTTTTTTCTTTTGCAGCACTGCAAGTTGTATAACTTGGTGGATTTGGAAGTGAGCCAGAGCCAGAGCCAGAGCCAGAGCCAGAGCTAGGCGTACGACACGGCTATTCACCGTGATGAATTAAGCTGAATGTCACAATGTTCTGATAGTGACAAACCTGTTGTTGTATGTCAAAGAAAGAAAAATAGACAAAACAAAACAAAGAAAAATCAAAAAGAGATGAGCTTATGATGTATGCGCTTACATCGGCATTCGTATGATGTAAGCGCTTACGTCGGCAGGGCATTCAAATGCCTATAAAAGGGTATGTATTTTCATTTGTAAATCATCCCTCAACTTTGTCTCTCTCTTCAATTAATAAAGAACTATTCTTTGTGTGGCCGTGAAGTAGGCAAAAATTACCGAACCACGTAAATCTTCCCTTGTCTTATCTTGTGCAATTTATTGCTTTGCTCTTTCAAATAGTTTTTCCTTCTATTAACTTGACATGTTTCCCAACTACTGGTGTCAGAGCACAGATAGTGTAATTCTGGTAAAATAGTAAATGAACTTGTGATGGGTTGATGATTCAAATAAGAAAAGAGAATTAAGAATTGGAAAGCAAAGGAAAAGAATTGCAAAAGTTGGGCAGCATCAAAAATTGAAAAAAGAACAGATTGAGGAAAGTTAAATGGAAAAGTAACGAAGCAACTTCCAGGAGATGCGAGCCATTCTGCTCGCTAGACAGCTGGCGAGGCAAGCCTTGTGGCTCGCTAAAGAGCTGGCGAGGCAAGGCCTGAGGCGAGGTGGAGCACGCTATAGAGGTCGCGAGGCACGGTCAGTAGCGAGGGTGTTCCGGATTTTTAAAGCCTATTTTATCTCCTATTTGGTTTTGGACTTGGTTATTTCGTTTGGGTCTTTTACCTACACCTATAAATAGTCATTACTTACCTTACATTTTGGGTGCTTTAATGCTAAACTATACTATATTTGTACTTAATTGAGTTTATTTTATGTGTAGGTACATTGGAGATGAAATTGGAGCAAAGTAAATATTGAATGTATAATTCATGCTCTAAAACAATATTATCAAAGAAAAACAAAACAAAACCTATAAAGATAAAAGTAAAAGTCTAATCTAGAAAAATAACTAAATAGGAAAATTTAAAACTTGAACAGAAATCAATTAAAAGCTTAACTTAGATAAATAATAAATAACTAAGTCCCCGACAACGGCGCCAAAAACTTGTTGGTTCCCCAAGTACACGCAAGTATTCGTGGCCGTCAAGTAATAAAGTGACTCGAAAGTCGGATGTCGAACCTACAGAGACTTAGATTGACCGTTAACTAAGCAAACTAAAATCAATTAATTGTCCAAGATATTTAAGAGTGATATTTTTTATTAATCTACTATTGTGGAAATTAAACACATAATCAAGGGAGATATAGATTCTAGGGTTGTGGTCGGTTTATCAATCCTATTGAGTTCGTAATTACACCAGTTAATCCAAATTATATATGATTGCTACTTGACCGGATCGTTTATATAAATAGCATGTTCCCACAATACTATCCGTTTATCTATAATATATCAACCCTATATTCCTATGGTCTTGAATCTATCATGAATGAATATAATACGGTATTCAACTAAGCAAGACTGTTAGGTATATTTCTATCATAACTGCGAAATCATTCCCCGAGCCACGGGTTCAGAAACAAGCTCTCTCCAATTCTACTCTAATCTAAGCACGGCTTTCCCAAGCATAGCATAGATAGTAAATAGAACTCAACTGCTGGCCAAATAATTAAGCAATTATACACGAAATTAGAGAAACAACCAAAGATGATAACTCGAATTAACGGTAATATAATTAATAAACTTCAATATTCATGACAACCACAACCCTAGAACGTGAAGTTTAGCTCCACATAGATATGGTAGCAAAATAACAAATCATCAAGAAAAAGTAAAGATTACTGATGGAAGAAAGATGGAATCTGTTGAATTCCGGTGTCCACGGTGGCTTCGTGCTCTCCTTTCATTTAAAGTCGGTCTCCTCTCTAAAAATGGTGTTTAATGACTATTTATAGGGTAGGAAAAAGACCCAAACGAAATAACCAAGTCCAAAACCAAATAGGAAACAAAATAGGCTTTAAAAATCCGGAACACCCTCGCTATAGACCATGCCTCGCGACCTCTATAGCGCGCTCCACCTCGCCTCAGGCCTTGCCTCGCCAGCTCTGTAGCGAGCCACAAGGCTTGCCTCGCCAGCTGTCTCGCAAGCAGAATGGCTCGCGTCGCCTGGAAGCTACTTCGTTACTTTTCCATTTAACGTTCGTCAATCTATTCCCTTTTTAATTTTTGATGCTGCCTAACGTTTGCAATTCTTTTCCTTTGCATTCCAATTCTTAACTCTCTTTTCTTATTTTAATCATTAACCCATCATTATGTCTTCAATCATCAAATCATGACATCATAATATTTCCCATCATCAAATAATCACGAGCCATTCTTGTAGTGCATAAATATACATAAAAATCTCTACTTTGCTCCTAATTTCGTCTTTGACGTACCTACACATAAAATAAACTCAATTAAGCACAAATATAGTATAGTTTAGCATTAAAACACCTAAAATGTAAGGTAAGTAATGCACTAAAAATACTGAGTTATAGCCAAATATCACTACCCCACACTTAAACGTTGTTTGTCCTTGAGCAATCAAACTACACTTTATATAGACACGACCTTTTTAAACAATTCTCATAACTCATCACACCAAGAATCTTTAAAATAGACTAAGCACAAGGGTGTTACATCTTCACCTAATGATTTGACTCACAAGTACCATGCATTATTCATAACTCACTCACTTACTCTATCATAAAGATCAATGATATTACCTTTCCTTCATGAATCAAGTGCCCTCACACAAAAAAAAGAGATTAATTCCACACACAATAAAATTTAAGAACAATTAGGAACTCAAGATAGGAAGAATTCACTCACTCTCAGAAATAACATTCATATGCTACAAAAGATTCACCATAGGCTTGCCCGTAGTGTACTACTCTACTAATCGAGCTCATTCAGTCTAGGATCAAGTAGGACTTTAATTGGTTGTAATATAGGCTGCGGATCGGGTAAGATACATTTGGATATAAGAGTGACTACATCTCCCTAAGTACTTTAATACATACACTTTAACATTTAACCCCATACTTATGTCAAACCATAACTCCACATTCACATCAATGTATATTAACTCCATACTTCTTTACAATTGCATAAAGAGTCACCACTATTAAGGAATATTTTTCACAACAATACAACTATTTTTTTTCTTTTTCTTTTCACTTCAAGTGGCTTTTATTTTTCAAAATAGTGCACCTTTCTCCTTATTTCATTAGTTCCACTCAAAAGCCAAACCATCCACCCCACTCTTTTACTTCTACAAAGTTCATAATAATTCAAGTGTGCATGAGAGATGGAAAGGTTCAAATAGACGGTTAATTCAAACAAATGGTTAAAGCTTGTAATATGGTTGCCAAAGAAACAAGATTACAGTCTCAACGTGGTTAACTACTATTTTGCTTTGCAAACACACGAGGTAAGTTCTAGACATCAAATGCAATGCATAGAATAACACACAAACCTCACACACACATGGCACATAACTCACTCAGGATTGGATTCATCAAGAGACTTTAGTCAAAGTAGTGAAGCAAATTTAAGATCATACGATTTAAGGTACTTATACAAGAGTAAAAAACTGAGCCTAAGCGTCACAACCAAATACTCGCTATTCTCAAGGCATAACAAAGTCAAGAGATATTGCTTCAATTCATTTTATCTCACAGTGGCTCCTACTCCTAAAACAAATAAAACTAACTGCATCCGGTTCAAACAAAACCCTTGGAAAAGAATCGCGGCACTAAGAAAAACCAAGGGGGAATTATTACACTACCTAGCAAAAGAAAATCTTTTTGTCTTTTCTTTCAACTTAAATCCCTCAAGAAAACTGTCCAGGAGCTTCTAATTTACTACACAACTAAGAAAACAAAAACAAGAAGCTAAAGTTAAAATAAAACGTTAACAGTTTTCTAACATACGCCTAATAATTATCTAGAAGAATTCTCCCAGGTCCGGTATGCCCATAGAGCATCATCAAGCTTTGTAGCCCAATCTTTCGTACTTGCACCAACCGTCTTCTCTAGGATCTGCTTTATCTCTCTATTTGAAACTTCCACTTGCCCACTTATCTGAGGGTGGTATGCGGTTGCAACTTTATGTTTGACCCCATATTGCGCTAAGACATTGTCCAAGAGCTTGTTACATAAATGGGTGCCCCCATCACTTATCATCACTCTCGGAGTGCCGAATCTTGTAAAGATATGCTTTTTCACAAATTTAACCACAACCTTGGCATCATTGGTAGGAAGAGCTATGACCTCCACCCACTTCGACACATAGTCAACGGCCACCAAAATGTACTTACACCCATTGGACGAGGGAAACAGACCCATAAAATCAATTCCCCAGACATCAAAAATTTCAACCTCCATAATACCGCGCAATGGCATCTCATGCCTTTTCGTAATTGTTCCTATTCTCTGGCACCTATCACATCTCCTCACGAACTCATGGGCATCTTTAAACACCCTAGGCAAATGGAAACCCCATTGCAATAACTTAGCTACTGTTTTGTCACCCGCATGATGACCACCATAAGGCGTTTCATGGCATTCATGTAAGATAGCATTTATATCAAATTCGGGCACACATATTCTCATTAGCTGATCAATACATGATTTGAACAGGAATGGCTTATCCCACACATATGACCTCACATCTCGCAAGAACTTCTTTTTAGCATAAGGTTCAAGATCAGGCGGCATCTCTCCACTTGCCAAATAGTTCACAAAATCTGTATACCATGGTACCTCCCCAGCAGTAATGGTCAACAACAGGATAATCAAAAGGGGGAACTATTTCCATTTTACTTTTTTTAGGCTATTGGACATCAATGGTATCAGAGTGCGCCTCTTCACGAGGCTGATTAAAGTGCAACGAAATGCCTTAAAGTTGAATATGGTTCACGAAGCATCTGGCTTACTGGTAATCTCCCATTCCCACCGTCGAGAGACTTTAATAACTATAGCATGCCAGAAATGGGGAGTTTAGGTGGTTAGACCTATACCCCGAAATGCTCCTAGCATAGGAGCCTATGGTTCCATTCTTGTTGCTCATCTGGGAATGTTTCCTTGATGACATCTCCCTCAGCTACATGATTCCGAGTTTCTAACTTAGACAAATGATCAGCCACTCGATTCTCTATTCCTTTACGGTCTCGTATCTCAAAGTCAAATTTCTGCAAAAGTAAAACCCAACGGACTAGCCTTGGTTTAGCATCTTTCTTTTCAAACAAATACCTGATGGCTTCATGGTCCGTGTAGATGATGACTTTGATGCCAACCAAATAGGCCCAAAATTTACCGAACGCCCACACTAAAGTTTAAAGTCTGTCTAAAGTTGGTCTCCTCTCTAAAAATGATATTTAATGACTATTTATAGGTATAGGGAAAAGACCCAAATGAAATAACCAAGTCCAAAACCAAATAGGAGACAAAATATGCTTTAAATATCTGGAACACCCTCGCTACAGATCGTGCCTCACGACCTCTATAGCGCGCTCCACCTCGCCTCAGGCCTTGCCTCGCCAGCTCTATAGCGAGCCACAAGGCTTGCCTCGCCAGCTGTCTCGCAAGAAAAATGGCTCGCNCAAGTCCAAAACCAATAAGGAGACAAAATAGGCTTTACAAATCCGGAACACCCTCGCTACAGACCGTACCTCACGACCTTTATAGCGTGCTCCACCTCGCCTCAGCACTTGCCTCGCCAGCTCTGTAGCGAGACACAAGGCTTGCGTCGCCTGCTCTCTCGCGAGCAGAATGGCTCATGTCGCCTGGAAGTTGCTTCGTTACTTTTCCATTTAACGTTCCTCAATCTGTTCCCTTTTCAATTTTTGATGCTGCCTAACTTTTGCAATTCTTTTCCTTTGCTTTCCAATTCTTAACTCTCTTGTCTTATTTTAATCATCAACCCATTATTATGTCTTCAATCATCAAATCATGACTTCATAATATTTCCCATCATCAAATAATCACGAGCCATTCTTGTAGTGCTTATAATATACATAAAATCTCTAATTTGTTCCCAATTTCGTCTTCCACGTACCTACACATAAAATAAGCTCAATTAATCACAAATATAATATAGTTTAGCATTAAAACACCTAAATATAAGGTAAGTAATGCACTAAAAATATATCATTATAGCCAAACATCACTACCCCATACTTAAATATTGCTCGTCCTCGAGTCAACTAATAATTCACACTATCCTTGAGCACTTTGTTATTACACAATTGAGGCACACTACACCAATGACCATGGTTGATAGTAACAAATAGCAACAATTAAACGGTATTGGTGGAGGTACTATTCACAAGAATAGTGCGACACTATTGATCATCGTTACTATTCATAGGCACTATTCACATCAATTATTTTTGTGAAAAATGGCATCGGAAGAAGGGAAAGTTAGGATTGACAAGTTCAATGGAAAATATTTTGGATTCTAGAAAATGCAAATAGAGGATTATTTATACTAGAAAAAATTACACTTACCTCTGACCGAGGTAAAACCAGAGAATATGGCCAAAGCAGATTGGGATCTATTAGATCGCCAAGATCTTGGTGTGATTCGCTTGATGCTAACACGAAATGTAGAGTTTAACATCATTAACGAGAAGACCACTACAGGCCTTATGAAGGCGTTATCAAATATGTACGAGAAGCCATCAGCTTCAAATAAAGTGTATTTGATACGTCGATTGTTCAACTTAAAGATGACAGAAGGTGGATCTGTCACGGAACATATCAATGTGTTTAATGTAATATTAAATCAATTGAGTTCTGTTAATATAACATTCGATGACGAAGTGAGAGCGTTGATTCTACTATCATCTCTATCGGCAAGTTGGTCTGCAACAGTAACTACAGTTAGCAGTTCATCGAGAAGTATCAAACTCAAATTGGATGATATTAAAGACTTGGTTCTAAGGTAAGATATTCACCGAAGAGAATCAAGTGATTCCCCAGGATCTGCTTTTAATACCAAAAGCATGGGGAGAAGCAGTCAGAAAGGACAAAGTCATGGTCGTGGCAGATCAAAGTCAAGAAGAAGAGGGCAATCCAAAAATTGCAAAGACATTATGTGTTGGAATTGCGATAAAAAGGGTCACTACAGTAGTCAGTATAGAGAGCCAAAGAATAAGAAGAACGATCAATACAAGGATGATAATTCAGCAAATGCAATTGCTCAACAAGTCGGTGATGCACTAATTTGTTGTGCAGACAGTCCAGTCGAATCTTGAATTCTAGACTCAGGTGCATCCTTTCACTCTACATCATGCAAAGAATTATTGCATAATTATATTGCTGGAAAATTTGGTAAAGTTTATCTAGCAAACGGCGAACCTCTGAATATTGTTGGGAAATATGAAGTTTATATAAAGACTTCACAAGGCACGCTATGGAAATTGTAAAATGTCCGATATGTTCCCGACCTCAAGAAAAATCTGATATCTATGGGTCAGATTGACAGTGAAGGATATACAACAACATTTGGTAACAGATCGTGGAAGATAACAAAAAGCAATTTGGTTGTGGCATGAGGCTTCAAGAAGGGAACATTGTATGTAACTGCAATACGGAGAGATACTATAGCAACATTTGATCATGGTCGTGATATAACATTATTGCACCAGAGGCTCGGGCATATAAGTGAGAAGGGAATGAAGTTATTGGCATCCAAAGAAAAGTTGCCAAACCTAAAGCATGTTGAATTAGGTTTGTGCGAAGATTGCATTTACGGGAAATAAAAGAGAGTTAGTTTCTCAAAGGTGGGAGGGACGCCAAAGAAAGAAAAGCTGGAACTAGTGCATACAGATGTGTGGGGACCATCTCCTATAACTTCTCTGGGAGGCTCACGCTATTATGTCACCTTCATTGATGATTCCACAAGAAAGGTATGGGTTTATTTTCTGAAAAATAATCTGATGTGTTTGTTACCTTTAAAAGATGGAAAGCTGGAGTGGAAAATCAGACAAGTCTAAAGTTAAAATGTCTGAAGTCTGACAATAGAGGAGAGTATGATATACAAGAGTTTAAAGCATTCTGCTCTGAGAATGGGATCAGAATGATCAAGACAGTTCCTGGAACACCGGAACAAAATGGCGTTGATGAGAGGATGAACAGAACCCTGAATGAACGAGCCAAAATTATGAGAATACATTCTGGATTGCCGAAGCATTTTTGGGCCAAGGCTGTTAATACGGCAGCTTACCTCATAAACATGGGACCCTCTGTACCGCTTCCTGAGGAGGTATGGACAGGAAATGAGGTAACTCTCTCACATCTGAAAATTTTTTGTTGTGTTGCTTATGTGCATGTAAACTCTAATGATAGAGATAAGCTTGATCCTAAGCTCGATTTTGGGATGATCAGAATAGAAAGATCCTAAGACACAGGAATATCACATTTAATGAAAATATTATGTACAAAGACAAGATTGAAGTAGAACCAACTAGCACCAACAAACCGACATCTGAAACAGTTGAGTTAGAAGATATCTTAGAAAATGAAGCAGCTAAAGAGACTACAACTGGATCTGAAATTGAAGATGCTGAACTAGAAGCCGAATCTGGATCAGAATCAGAACCAGAACCCGAGATAGAATCAGATGGAGAACCAGATCTGGAGTCAGGACTTGAATCAAATTCGGGATCAGTTAATCCCAACCTACATTAAGGAGATCTAAAAGAGTCACGAATGCTCTAGATAGGTTAACTCTCTCTCTCTCTCTCCACTATTTAATTCTGACTGATACTGGAGAACTAGAGCATTTTGTTGAAGCAATGCAGGTGATAAGCTCTGATAAGTGGAAGCTAGCCATAAAAGAAGAGATGAATTCTCTTCTAAAGAATAAAACATGGATACTTACATAGTTACCAAAAGGAAAGAAGGCAATGAAAAACAAGTGGGTGTACAGGGTTAAGGAAGAGCATGATGGTAAGAAGAGATACAAATCACGATTAGTTGTAAAAGGCTTTCAGCAGAAGGAAGGGATTGACTACATCGAGATCTTCTCTCATGTAGTCAAATTAACTACTATCAGGTTGGTGCTAAGTATCGTAGCTATAGAAAATTTGCATTTGGAGCAGCTAGATGTTAAAACCGCTTTCTTGCATGGTGACATTGAAGAAGACATCTACATGAAGCAACCTGAAGTTTTTCAAGTTTTCTGGTAAAGAAAACCTTGTATGTAAGTTGAAGAAGAGTTTGTATGGTTTGAAACAAGCTCCTCGATAATGGTAAAACAAATTTGATTGATTAATGCATAATAATGGTTTCACACGATGTGAGATGGACCATTGCTATTATATAAAAAATCTTGATAAATCCTATATCATTTTATTGTTGTACGTTGGTGGTATTTAATTGCAGGATCTAACATAAATGAGATCAACAGGGTTAAGCAACAACTGGCGTAGGAGTTTGAAATGAAAGACTTAGGACCAGCTAAGCAAATGCTTGGGATGAGGATTAACAGAAACAGGTTTGAAGGAACCTTAAAATTGTCTCAAGAAAAGAACATACAAAAGGTACTAAGCAGGTTCAGTCTTCATGATGCAAAGACTAGAAGCACTCCACTCTAAAGCCATCTTAATCTGTCGAAGGACCAATCACCTAAGACAGATGAAGAAAAGAAGTACATGTCCAAAGTTCCATATGCTTCAGTAGTAGGAAGTTTGATGTATGCTATGGTTTGCACTAGACCTGACATAGCCCATACAATTGGAGTTGTCGGTGGATACATGTCAGATCCAGGAAAGGAGCATTGGGAAGGTATAAAATGGATATTGCGATATCTCAAAGGCACCTCAGGTATGACACTTTGTTTTAAAAGGAACAATATTATTTTACAAGGTTTTGCTGATATACATTTAGGCGGTGATCTGGATAGTCGACAAATTACCACAGGCTACGTGTTCACCTTGGGTGGTACTGTTGTTAGCTGGATGTCCAAACTTCAGAAAAGTGTTGCTCTATCTACCACTGAAGCAGTGTACATGACAATTTCAGAAGCTGTAAAAGAGATGATTTGGCTCAAGAATTTTCTTAAAGAGCAGGACAATTGTTAGATTTTCAGCGATAGCCAGAGTGCCATTCATCTTGCCAAGAATCTAGTGTTTCATGCAAGATCGAAGCATATCCAGTTGAGGTATCATCATATCCGAGAGTTGATAAGTGAAGAAACTCTTTCCCTGCAGAAGATACCAGGATCGAAGAACCCGTCAGACATGTTTACCAAAGTTGTTGGTGTTGACAAATTGAGGCTGTGCACTGCCTCGGTTAGCCTTCAAGGCTGATAGCGTAAAGGCTCCACCAGAGAATAGCAAATATTGTTTTTAATTTTCTTTCTTGATGTAACATAGGTTTGAGGGGGAGATTAATAGTAGCAAACCTGTTGTTGTATGTGAAAGAAAGATAAGTAGACAAAACAAAAGAAAAAAAAATTAAAAAGAGATGAATTTATGATGTATGTGCTTACATTGACATTGGTATGATGTAAGTGCTTACATCGACATTCCTATGATATAAGCGCTTACGTCGGCAGGGCATTCAAATGCCTATAAAAGGGGTATGCATTTTCATTTGCAAATCATCCCTCAACTTCTTATTTCTCTCTTCAATTAATAAAGAGATATTCTTTGTGTGGCCGTGGAATAGGCAAAAATTGCCGAACCACGTAAATCTTCTTTTGTCTTATATTGTGAAATTTATTGCTTTTCTCTTTCAAATATCTTTTCCCTTATATTAGCGTGACACGTTTCCAACACGTTCTTCATGTTGATTTGGAAGATCCCATTGCTAATATCAATGTGTATTATGCCAAATTGAAGCATTGTGCTACTGGCACCGTATCCGCAAAAGCAGAAAATCGTGCTATGGGCTCCAAAATATTTTTTCATTGTAGGTTTTCAAAAGAGTTCCATTGATCTTGATCTCCCTAAGAAGATGCAGAAGATGTCATAATGACTTGAAACAAAACACTCCTCTCTTTGTTGAGGCTTGGCGAGAGACATATGAAGTATCCTTCTAACTTAGGCAACAAAATCCCTACTCTTGGAGACTTGGAGAGACCGCATTTCATCATGGCCGAGCGAACATGTGCCGCATCGCATCTTTGTAGGTTGGCGAGGAGGACAAATGGATTGTCCAAAATGTTATCCGCTTGGTTTTAAAATCAAACTTGCACCTTAGCGACATATCCAAAATTTAGAGCCAAATACCATCAAGACAAGTCGGAATAAACTTTTGAAGGCGATGTATATGTCTGTCATTTTGACTTCACAGCACTGCAAGTTGTCATTGGAAAGTACATATCTCAAACTAGGGTCCAAATAGCAAGCTGTATGTGCCATCGGAAAGACAATTTTGAGACATGCAACACCTGAAAATATCATGGTAGAACTCCTTTTAGATTGGCCACAATATTATTTTGAAGTCGCTCCTGATGTCTTCCTTGTTGCTTTTTAGCTTTATGCACTCTCATCGAGAAATTTCTATCTCGAGCTTCGGGTGTCGGAATCGTGAGCCATCTGTACTGTTGGAAAGAAAACTCCCAAACTAACAATATCTATAAATACCATGGTAAAAATCCTTTCAGAACATCCGCCATAATATTTTGAAGTTGCTATAGCCATCTGCCATACTTGATTTCTAGATTATCGCATTCTAAATAAAGAAAATCATATCTTGGGCTATGAATGTCAAAATCATGAGCCGTTTGCGCCAATGGAAAAAAGACACAGATATAAGAAAATATTCAAAATATTACAGAAGTATTCCTTCTAAATTGGCCACAACAATTTCTCAAAATTGATCTAGACGTCTGCCTTGCTGCTTTCCAGCTTTGCGCGCTCCAGTGGAAAAATTCATACCTCGAGCTAGGAATCTCCAAATTGCAATCCGTTTGTGCCGTTAGAAAGTAATTAAGCTCATAGAGATGCATCATATATGAATTTCATAGCATAATGCATTTCAATCTGGAAACAGAAAATTCTCAAAATTGACCTAGCTACAGTAACTTTCAGATTCGTGTACTTTCGGCGAAAAAGATTGTATCTTGAGCTAGGATATTCCAAATCACAAACGGTTTATGTTGTTGGAAACTAGACATCCAAATCTACAACATACAAAATGTTAGGGGAAGAATATCTTTCAGATGGACCATAGTAGTTTTTCAAAGTTGATCACGTCGTCTGTTGAGATCGCTTTCCCTCTCTATGCTCTCTGAGTTGTCCTGCGAATGTTCTTTTTTTTTCTTCTTGAATTTGACTTTACAATCTTGCATATCATGCTTCACAAATCTTATTTATTCATTTATTTCTTTTGCAGACTCACAAAGGATCTCAATGGGTCCGGATATCAGACTGAGATGCCATACAGAATACAGATATGTTGAAGTTTTGAGCACACAAAATCTCTATGAGAAAGAAAGAATTATTGTAGTAGATCGTCATGTGAAGACTACCCTTCACCAACTATTGCACTTGAATTGTTGATAGTCTTGGAGTTCATAAATGGCGGCTCCCATGATGATTGAATTTTGTTTTATGAGCAACGACTTCTCACATATGGGACCTTCAACCAACACTTGCACAACAGAAGCAACATCATGCTCGTGGCCTAACAACAAGACCCATGGTCAATAGATCGTCACAACTACTGAACGCGAGAGACGTACATCGGGAATGGTGTATTAAATGTGGAGACATCATACAAACTTGGAAAAACACTTAAGACATGAACAACAAAGCCTAGTTTATGATCATTTTCATTACTTAGGCTTTTGTATAAGATGATATCTAATCCCTTTCGTCTCCACATTTTTGGATGTATAAACTTTTGTAACATTGAAGCAATAAAATATCTTTTACACTTCAACACAAATTATCTTCTTTCTTGTATTTATATATGTCTCCATACTTTAAAGAGTTAATGTGACAATCTCATCAGCCAAACCCTTTTTTTAAACTCATGCGACTGAACTTAGAATGAAACTCTAAGCTGCCTACGTACCTCGGTGAAGAGGATCAAGTCATATCGTAGTTCATAGGGATGAGTTTTTTTTTATGTCCTATTTTTTTCCTAGGCGGCCTCTCGCGAGGTTTTCAACCTAGGACTTTTTTTTTGGGTCTTAACGTTTGCCTAGGCCACGTCTTTCTAGGTTTTCAACCTAGCGAACTCTTTTACTTTGGGTCATACATAGTTTAGACTCATGTGGGCCAGGAGTAACAACATCCAGTTTAGGTTCATACATCAAGGAGCGTAATAATGTGTAGTTTAGGCTCATGCGTCAAGGAGCATAGACGACTTTCATGGGAAGTACTACTTCAGAAATTTTCTGTTGATCGGACCAACTCTGAGACCATCCTCATCAACGATTTTGTATGCGTCACTTGAATAGGATTACTTCACAATATACGACCAATCCCATTTTGAAGTGAACTTGTTGCCCATGCATTTGTTGCAGATTATGGGTCTTCGAACAGTTAGGACCAAGTCTCCAACTTGGAATGATCGTGGCCGCACTTTCTTATTGAAGGCTCTAGCTAGGCGTGCTTGATAGCACTCCAATATTTGTTGCGCTTCCAATCTTTTCTCATCCAATACCTCTAACTCTGCTAGGCAAAGTTGAGCATTCTCTTCGGACGTGAGTCCTTCTTGGATTGCGATCCGCAATGATGGAATTCGTTGCTCCAGTGAAAGGACTGCTTCTACACCATACACCAAAGAGTAAGGAGTTAATTGTGTAGCAGTTCTGAAGGTTGTTCGTTATGCCCACAAAGCCTCACAAACTTTCTCATGTTAGTCTCTCTTGTTCTTTGTAACAATTTTCTTCAAAAGGTTACCAAACGTCTTGTTTAAAGCTTCAGCAAGGCCGTTGACGGGTGCATTATACATTGAAGACTTATGTTGCTTGAAACCAAACTTCTCGCACAGACTCTTCACGAGCTTATTGTCGAATGGCATTCCATTATCAGTGATTATGTATCTTGGTATGTCGTACCTAAAAATTATATATGACTTGATAAAATCGACAACATTTTCCTTTTTCACCTCCTTGAGTGGAACAACTTTAGCCCATCCAGAGAAGTAGTCTGTAGCGGACAATATGTACATATGTCCCTTTGATGACTTTAGAAGTGGTCCAACAATGTCAAGTCCCAATGTATCAAAAGGCCATGAATCTACAGTTGGATAAAGAGGCTCTGGAGGTTGGTGGATGTAGTAGCCCATCATCTTGATGCAAAAATGGAGCTCGGGACCAGATTGGTGTGCTCCACATGAGCCAGAATGTGCTTCCTCCATTACTTGGTAGGCTTCTTCTTTGTCGAGACTTCGCAAGAATAGTCCTTCAAAAGAGCGGCGAAACAATGTCCCTTTATAGAAGATGAAGCGTGGTGCTCTTCGTTTGATGTCTCTTCTTTGTCGCGGATCCTCAGGTAAGTTTCCATGTTCAAGGTACTCTATCAGTGGTTGCCTCCAATCTTCTTCTTCAATCACTCGAGCAGGCATATGATGGCTTTCGTTGATTTGAAGATCAATAAGTCTAGGAATAACTCATCGATAACACACATATACTTTTGTTGACTCATTCTCTCCAAGTTCCATCGTCGTGGCCAAGCTAGCCAAAGCATCAGGCTTTCAGTTTTCTTCTCTTGGGACGTGGTTTAAGAACACTTGGTCAAATCTTTCAAGTAAACCAGAAGCATATTGATGGTATGGCAAGAGATCTTCCTTCTTTACCTCGTAACTCCCCAAAAGTTGGTTGACGATCAGCTTAGAGTCGTTGTAGATCTCCAACTATAGAATATTCATGTCTAATGCCATTTCGAGACGGACGATCAAAGCTTGGTACTCTGCAGCATTGTTGGAGCATGTTTCACCTAAAACAAAGGAGAATGGCAAGACTTGTCTTTTTAGAGAGATCAACACAACACCTGCCCCCGCACCGTTACGACATGAAGATCCATCAAAGAACATTGTCCATGGTGGTAATTCTTCAATGAACAAAACGTCTTCATTTGGAAACTCGTCAGAAAGCTCCCATTCCACCGAAAAAGGGTGATCAACTAGAAAATTGGCTAGTGCTTGTCTTTTCACAGCCTTTTGTGGTATGTATGTGATATTATATTGGTTAAATATTATGGACCATCTTTCTATGCGTTCAGAAAGAACAGGTCGAGTCATCACAAAATTCACGGGATATACTTGAGAGATGAGTTTGATGGTGTATGCTTCAAAATAATGCCTTAGCTTCTTTATCGCATAAAGTAACGCTAAGCATACTTTCTCAACAGGCGTATAGTTCAACTCAGCTCCTATCAGAGTTCGACTGAGGTAGTATAAGGCTTGTTCCTTTCCTTCCTCATTCTCTTGAGCAAGTAGTGCCCCAAGTGAACATTCTTGTGCCGCGATATAGAGTATCAATGGCTTCCCAAGCATTGGCGCCCCTAACACAGGTGGATTTAGCAAGTATCTTTTGATACATTCCAAAGCATTTTGACATGAATGATCCCAATGAAAAGGGATATCCTTCCTCAATAGATGATTGAAGGGTTGACACCATCCGGCCAAATTAGAGATGAACCTCTGGATGAATGCTAAGTTTCCTTGGAGACTTCGAAGCTCCCTTAGTTCTTTGGCTCGGGCATTTTCTGAATGGCGTCAATCTTTGAGGGATCAACTTCAATTCCACGATGACGCACAATGAAGCCAAGAAACTTTCCTGAGGTAACTCCAAATGCACACTTGAGTGGATTCATCTATAGGTCAAATTTTCTTAACCTTTCAAAAATAATTTGAAGGTCTTCAAGGTGGTAACGCCTACTCGTCATCTTCACCACCAAGTCATCGACGTAGTATTTAACCTTCTTATGAAGCATGTCGTCAATGATGTTTTGCATCGCGTGTTAGTAGGTGGCACTAGTATTCTTCAGACGAAGGGCATCCCATTGTAGCAGTATATCCCTTTTGGAGTTTAGAAAGCAGTACACTCTTCATCTTTTGGCGACATTCTAATTTGATTGTATCCGGAGGACCCATCCATGAATGTCATATCTTCATGCCCTGTTGTAGCATCAATCATGAGTTCAATAATTGGTAACGGAAAGTCATCTTTCGAACATGCCTTGTTTAGGTCTCGAAAGTCAACACAAATACGTATTTTACTAACCTTCTTCTTGACAGGTACAATATTCGATATCCATGTTGGGTACCTGTCGAATAAATTCCGCCTTGATGAGCTTGTTGACTTCGACTTCAATTTGTGGTACTAGCCCGGGTCAAAACATGCGCTGTGACTGCTTCACAGGGCGTGCTCCACTTTTGATCCCTAAATGATGAACAACTACCTTTGGACTAAGACAAGGCATTTCATTATACAACCAAGCAAAGACATCTTTGTACTCGGTCAATAACTTGGAGTATTCCTCCTCCTCCTGAGGCGTAAGAAGCGCACTAATGAAGGTGGGGCGTGGATCTTCCGGAGTGCCTAAATTGAGTTCCTTAAGCTCATCCATAGTTCATTTCCCACCATCTTCTAGTTGAGGGGGGCCTCGTGTACTTCATCATCAATGTCAAAACATGGTCTATCTTCCACAGTTATGTGATAGGATGTTTCCACAAAGTCTGACTTTTCTCTTTGACTTCCTTGGATGGTCGGTATGGCTTCTTTCTCTTTCTCTGCTTCTTTACGAGGCTGGTAAGTGTAAATAATGGTTCTCCTTTGCACCTTCAGTGGAAAATCTGTGGATTTTGACAAAATAGACTTCCTCTTCATACATGATGGGCAAGCACTACAGATTTCTTTGTCAACAACAACTTCAAAATGACCCCGCTCCTCATGGACTTTGTCCTTATGTTTTGACTGGATCTTTCTAGATGGTGACTTTCTTGTGGTTCCCAGGCGACAAAAGACGAAGGCCTTTGAGGTAGTGGAAACTTCCTTTAGATGTTTGGAAGATACACGTTCACCTTTGTGACTTAGCCTTTCAAACACCGAGACCCGAGGGGTTGAGTCTCCAATGTGATCAAACACTGAAGCCCGTTTTTGTATTTTCTTGCCCTTAACTTCCTTCGTATCCTCTACCAAGGTGTGTTGTGAAGAAGTTATCTCTTTGTTTCTATTAGATGAAATTCGAAGATGCTCTGCCAAACTGAATCCCAGCCCAAACTTTGGAGTGGCAACGTAGTGCCCTTACTTTCTCAACTTCATTTGGGACTCATTAAGCCCATGTATGTTTTCATTAGTGACTTCATATTTGAGTTCTCTTAGTCTTGATGGATTGGAGAAGTAGTAAGCAGACTTTTAAAGCAGTATGAAGGCATTTGGATCAAAGTTTCCTTTTATTTTATCAGCTTGAAGATTGCCTTTAGCAGACTCACAAGTCACAGATAAGATTTGTGCAACTAGGACAGTCGCTATATGACTCATTTTCTTCTTTGCAGTACATTCCTCTAATATAGGTTGTCCTTTCTTTCGACGCTCAAGTGGAACATAACGAAAAATTAGATGCTTCTTATCAGTCTTTGTATGTATGTCACCTTCATTTGATGATAGCTTAATAGATACTTCTTCAGTTCCCTTCTTAGGCAGCTTGGTGGTAGTCCATTGAGCCTCATTTTCTTTTTCTGACTTGACATCAACTTCGTCGATTGATGATGGTTTCTCCACACTCTGTTTATAAGAATCTAGGTAGAAGTTTTCATCTGCAAAGTATGACTCCGTCTTAGTGAAGGGATTGATGTCTGCATCAATTTTGATTATCTCTCCATCCCTTCTGTACTTCAGACATTGATGCAAAGTAGACGATACCACTCCATTCTCATGAATCTAAGACCTTTTCTCGAAAAAACATATTCTTGCAACTACAAAAAACGTCCAAGCAGCAAGTTGTATGATGTTTTAGCATCTATGATGTGAATCAATGTGTTTGACTTCATCTCACCAATGGATAATCCTATGTGGATCATACCTATCACTCGTTGTCCTCCTTGGTTGAAACCTTGGATTGTTAGGTTACTTTTGGATAGCTCATCGATAGAGATCCCAAGTTTTTTAGCACCATCTTCGGCATGATGTTGACAGTCGAATTATCATCAACAAGTATGCGATTCAGATGTTATTCCTAAATGGTGCCTACAATGAACAAAGGTTTGTTGTGTGGCTTAGACCCCAGCAGCAAGTCATCATCTGTGAAGGAAATTGCTGCACAACATATGACAACTTTTTCGTTATCATGATGTTCTTGTGTTTTCATTGGAGCAAGCTCATCGTTGATTTCCTTTGTTTCATCAGTACTAGAAACTACATGAGTTGCACCAACATGACTTCCATGAAGGAATTTTCTAGGAAAGAATTCATGCAATGTGATGGGCTTTCGGAACTTTGGCGATAAGGCACAGTTAATCTTCTTGCCAATAGAAGATTTGATAATTCTTGGTGGTTGTAGCTTATCCACATCACTTATTTTTGCTCTTGGACTAGGAGTCGTAGAGTCAAAACTGCTTGATGTTTTTGTTTCTTGTGAGTGACTAGAGTCCAACCCTTATCATCTTTGTCTTTGGACTAAGTGTCCAGCTCTAGTGAACCTTCAAGAGTTTTCCTTGGAAGATCAACTTCAACGGGCTCGAAACTTCCGAATTGTAAGAAGGCGGTGCTTGACACGTTCTGCAACCTTGAACGCTTCTTTTCCTTAGGCGCTACACTTGCATGGTTTACTTTTGCTGTTTCATCCATATCAATGATGATTTTTCCTTCACTTACAAGAGACATGATTTTCTCCTTTAATACAAAGAATTTCTCTGTAGGGTGGGCTTTGTAGGGTGGCTAATGACGCGATGAACTTGTAGTATTTCGGATCACCAACTTTACCAATTTCTCAGGCCTTTTTGATTCAGGGAGATCGATGAATTTCTTGGCCAGCCATTCATCAAGGACTGTGGGTACATCTGAATCTGGAAACGGATAAACCTTCATCTCCAATTCCTTCTAGGTGGGACGACGTTTCTCCTTTTTGGGATATGAACTTGGGGTCTTATCCTCCTTCACCTTTTGCTTGGTCGTTACTTTCACAGATGTTGCTTTCACCGCTATAGATTCTTTGGTTTGGTGCTTTGATGCAACATTTTTCTTTTACTCCTTCTGATCAGCAAATGAAGATGCATTTCCATGACTTGCGATGCTTAACTCCATTTCGTGCGCTCGTGTTGCAAGTTATTCAAAAGTTCGTGGTGTGATCCCTTGTAGGATGTATAGAAGGACCCAGTGCATTACTTGAATGCACATCTCTACAACAGATATTTCTGAAAGGCGATCCTTGCACTCTAAACTTAATGCTCTCCAACAATTGATGTAATCCACCACGGGCTCGTCGTTCCTTTGCTTAGTGCCTGTGAACTCTATCATGCTTACAATTCTTCAGGTACTGTAAAAATGATTGAATAATTCCTTCTCAAGTTGCATCCAACTATCAATGGATTTGGGCTCTAAGTCAATATACCAGTCAAATGCGTTCTCTTTTCAACGAACGAACAAACTGTTTTACCAAAAGATCACCATGCGTTCCAGCACTGCTACAAGGCACGACAAAATGGGCAATATGTTGCCTTGGGTTTTCTTTTCCATCAAATTGATGCAGCTTTGGTGGTTGATAATTGGTTGGCATAGTTAGAAAATCAATCCGCTTCGTATAAGGCTTAAAGTAGTACAACGAACTTTGCGATGGTCCACTATATTGAGCTCTGATGGTGTTTGTTATCATGTCTTGCAATTGTTGGACAGATAATGTCGCAACTGAAGTGGATTGCTTTTCTTTCTGAATGTCGAATTTGGCAAGCGACTCTTCGACAACTGTTTTTTGCGAGGTGAAGACAGATGAACGAGGAAGGACATGGCTCGACTCTCCAGGTGCATAGGCCTCCAATTTGTCCATGAGTTGAGCGATTTGAAGGTTTTTGTCTTCAACAGATTTCTTCAAGACTTCTATAGTCTGTTCCATCATGGCGATATTTTCGTCCACATTAGTTGTGTCAGTCATTAAGGCATTGACTTTCGTTGAAACTAGAGAATCCACCAAATCCTCAAATCCACCAAGGTTGGAGGCTGTTTGAGAAATTTTGTCAAATAGTAACAATGGGGTGTTTCCCCCAGAGATTTCGGTTGCAGATGTCATGTGAGATATGCTCTTCTTTTCCATCTCCAAGGAGGCGATGTATTCGGATCCATCCAAGCCACTAGCCTTGAACTTGCTCCGAGTGATTGGGCCAACATGACTGAGCTCAGCGGATGCGGCAGCAGTAATATCTTTGCATGAAACATCATCACACTTGCGAAAGGCCATTGTAGTAGATCTAAAGTTTGTAGTTTTCAACTTACAAGAATGAGAGATGAAGGGTAGAATTAACTTGGTGTGCCAAAATTTGTTCGCAGCAAATTTTCATAGTGCGAAAAATAAACTGCAACAAAAATAATATGAAGAAAAAAAAGAGATTTTATTGATGAATATTTGTGAGTACAATTCTATGTATCCCTTGATTTTTCTCTCTGAAATTCTCCGTGATTCGAAGGCTTAAGAAGCGTCTTTCTCGAATATAGGACGATGCAGACCTCCTTGCGATTTATTTAATCGCCAAGAACATTGAGTCGCACTTCGTTGTTTCGGGTTGATCTCCGGGAAAAACTCCGTTGATCACTTCTTTATTGAAGAACTATACACTTGATGATTGATCTCTCTGTTTGTGGATTCCTTCACCAATTGCGGAATGCTCTTCTTCAACTCTGAATGTCTTTAGAGAGTTATGTAACCCCTCTATTTATAGTTGTAGAAGATGGATAATTCAGCTATATATAAACTCTCTTGCTTGATTCTAATTGGCTCACGTGAGTCATCAAACTTATCACATAAGCTATGTCATAAGCTTGCTTGTGATTGGCCAAGACATGTCATTTTAGGCACTTGGCAACTCTTGATTGATCACTGTTTTGGCCTGGGATTGCCACATCTTTTAATACGTGGCATCATCTTGTTGGTTTGGAGTTTGACTGGACATGCCATGTCACTTGACACATGGCATGAGTTTGAGCCTTAAAATGAATGGACCTTGGACTTAAAAATAATAAAATGGACTAATTTAATTTTTAAAGTCCAAATTAACTATTTAACCCAATTAATTTAATCCAAATTTTGTATGACTTAGACCCAATAAATATCATATGTCTATTTGACGTTGTACCACAATCCAGATAATATAAGAGTGTGTTTGGGTGTTAAATTAATCGTTATAACAAAATGTATACCCTAACCCCCCC
>AWOL01S0078925.1:0-12423 GCA_000715115.1 Nicotiana otophora | reverse complement strand
CCTTGTATTTCACAACTACAGAACACATACACCATTCTACTTGTGCCAAACTACATAGAAAATATCAAAAGCTAAGTTGAGGGTCAAATGTTCAGTCAAAAGTAATTAATGATTAAAACTCACATAATGTCTGGTAATTGGTTCTTAAAATTTTGATCTAAATTAGTCTTACCTTATCTTTTGATAATTGTCAGAATCAATCTGGTCTTATCCCTATTAGACATATCTGGAAGTCTTCCAAGCTTAGGTGCATTTGACGGGTTTTTCAACATAAGAATGAAAATCATTCTGACAGACTTGTAGACGTGAAGGGTAAAATATTGTCCGCATTAAATGTTTACGTCAAACTAACGAAGTCAGGATATGTGTCTTTTATATATATATAAATATATATTTTTGTTTTTATTTTATTTTATATATAAAGTACCTAGACAGATGTTTAGGAGATGTTGTATTTCCAAAAAGGTACAGTGAGGGAGGCTATACCTGACCTCAAAAACTTAATACAACTTGGTGATTTCTATCACCCAAAAAATAGTAGGAGGTGTGTACTAAAAGTCCTCCCTACTACAGTGCAATATATACATAATCAACTAACAAAAAAATTATACTTATCGTATTTTGTTCTAATACTTGGCATTTGTCATTTGTCTAGAATAAAATGGCCTTTAACTTCTTTGGGGAGATGTCAGAATGAGTGACAGGTCACATCTTGATTGGTAATAGAGGCGAGCTTAGCTAAAGAAGCAACTACTTGGTTGCCCTCTCTATAGCAGTGTTGTACAGTCATACTTGAATTTTGGACAATGTTTATAATCCTGTTTACCACCATCTTTAGCTTCATGTTCTTTGTTCCTCTCTGGTTGAGCATATTAACAATGACTGTTGAGTCAAGTTCAAGAGCAAAATTAGTGAATCCTAATTGGTTGCACTATTTCCCTTCAAACTCAGTGGCTAAGGCTTCGGCCATATTCTTGTTGTCGCAAATAACAGGCATAGCAAAGGCCATAATACAATCACCATTACCATCTCTGATTATGCCTCCTATGTCAGCTTTTCCACTCTCCTTTATGTAACTACCATCAGTGTTAACTTTGATAGTGTCATACAAAGGAGGTTGCCATTGAACTTGTTTCCAGGTTTGCGTAGGTCTCAGCTTTTCCACTTTGCTGCATAGAGTAGGCCATTGAAGTGAGGCATCTCCATTAGGAATCAACTTAGCAATAATGAACTTGATAGTCTATATTACTTGATATTTCATGAAGTTGTGTTGAAGTCTTTTATATATACATTTATTACTTAACAATAAAAGTTTATTTGACCAAGCTTCTAGAAAGTCAAAAATATTTTTCTTAATAAGTATTTATTTTAGAGAGTTAGAAGTATTATTGCCAAGCTTTTAGAAAGAAAAAGATATTTTTGATTAGTAGCGGATGCTGTTTTGCGGAAGCTAAAAATAGTTTTTCCCTATAAGAACTTTTGGAACTTTTGTGTGCTTTAATATTGGCAAAAATACCCTTCAAATTATTTAGCCATACACAAACAACTAAGAAAAGTAATTTTTTTAAAAGTATTTTTTAAAATAAGCAGGCCAGCATGCCCCCAAATTAAAGTAGGACGTGATTGACACCAATGAGTGAACTTTGTTCTGGATGACGAACAATCACTTTTGTACTGAATATGTAATTAGCTACTATGTTCGATCTAATTTAAGTGATTTTTTGATTTTTTTTTTGTGGTTCACAATATTTGATTTTTTCAAATATCAAAAAGTAATTAACTTATTTTCAAAGTTGCCTTTGGAGTAAAGAGTCTAAGAGTAGTTTGTTATATTTCCAATGATTAAGTTAATGTTAATATAGTCAATTTCATTGTTAATTAATGTTAAAATGTGAGTTCCTTAATATACGTGAAAGGAGTAAAAAAATCACAAAGTAGATCGGAGTGAGTACATAATAAAGTACTCTTTAATTATAACTATCAGAAAACTTTTCTAAATAACGAATATCTGAATACATAAGTCTTCGGGCATTCTCTGGGAATAACATAAGTGTCTAAAAATAAATAAAAGACCGAAAGAAACCCACTAGCGATGGGATAAATAATCTAGCTAAAAAGCATGCCTCTAGCCATGTACCTCGTCATCTACATCTTCAACACTTGCCACATGGCGTAGGCTCAAACGGGATAATTACAATCAAAAGATACCTAGTAAATCGCGTTGACTAGCCCAAGCGAAAGAACAAGACTACTATGCGCTAAACAATTATAATAAAATGCAGTAACATAATTTAATCCATTTTGTTTGATTAACACTGAAATTTGAGAGCTGAAACTAAAACATGAAATCCGAGTTATGCTCCGAAATGGAATTTTAATTGAAGTTAATTTATTCCTGCAAGTGTGTGATAGTAGACCTATCTATAGCCTTATTAGCATGCACACTCGGGAGGTTGGCTACTTCTCCTAAGTTATAAACACATTAGCACTTGTCAGTATAGTATAGATAACCCTTCGTAGCACTCACACTTGGAAATGTTGGCTACTTCTCCCAAGCTATATGTGATCACTTATATTTAAGCTGAGCTGAGTCTGAACAACAGCAAACTATTGCAATAACAATCAAGCAATTAAATGCTGATTTTAATTGTTCATCCCGGGAGGGGGGGGTGCCCGGTCAATGCTAATTTTAAAATTGAAAATCCCTCCTCCGTACCAGGCCGGTGTGAGGAGGTCTCGAGGTACATCTGCTCGATCACCGAGAATATTCTCTCCGAGGTCAAGAATGAATGTATCTGGGTTGACAAACATGTGGTGGTTCCCGAACCTGACGAAGCCATCACCACCCACGCCGAGGGATTTATAAGTTTTTACACTTATCCCTTCACGTTGGGCCCCTTGGACCCGGTTATTATCAACTTTTGCAAAAGATATGAGATAACCCTCTGTCAAATCCACCCTTCTTTCTGGAGGATCGTAATCCTCCTCCGCTTCTTTGTAAGCAAGATCGAAGGGTGCCCTTTCACCATCGACCACCTCATGCGTTTGTATTAGGCTTGTCAATGGATATTTAAAAACTGACTAAACCGACCGAACCGTACCGCACCGAACCCATTTTGAGATTTCTTTTAATAAAACCGTAGGTTTTTATACAATTATGTAATTGTACCGTTAATTAGGGTAAGATTTTTATTTTATAAAAATAAATCGAAAAAATAACGAACCGTACCGAATAAATTTACATGTGAAAAATATATTCATATATTAAGTTTAAAAATAATAAAGCATATTCACTAGATAAATCCTAATTCACAAACTTATTATACTACTCCTGCTGAAACTAAATTATTTCCAGCATATTCACTAGCAAGACATATAGTCTAGCGATTATAAGTAGCAAATTATAATGTATTGAATATGTTTCTTTTCGTACAATTTAGATTTATCTTTTTGAATATTTAATCTTTTATAGACTTTATTCTTGAGTTCCAACTTGGTTAGTATCTTTCCACTCGTATGATTTATATTTTTTGTGTCTTTGCTTAGTTATTTTTACACTGTTGTAGAATATTTGATGGATACTCTGATCATCTTTCATGTTTTCTTAATTCATCACCTTTTAAACAATAAAAATATCTAGAGAGTTTTGATAAGTCATACATAATAGTGACTNCGTACCAGGCCGGTGTGAGGAGGTCTCGAGGTACATCTGCTCGATCACCGAGAATATTCTCTCCGAGGTCAAGAATGAATGTATCTGGGTTGACAAACATGTGGTGGTTCCCGAACCTGACGAAGCCATCACCACCCACGCCGAGGGATTTATAAGTTTTTACACTTATCCCTTCACGTTGGGCCCCTTGGACCCGGTTATTATCAACTTTTGCAAAAGATATGAGATAACCCTCTGTCAAATCCACCCTTCTTTCTGGAGGATCGTAATCCTCCTCCGCTTCTTTGTAAGCAAGATCGAAGGGTGCCCTTTCACCATCGACCACCTCATGCGTTTGTATTAGGCTTGTCAATGGATATTTAAAAACTGACTAAACCGACCGAACCGTACCGCACCGAACCCATTTTGAGATTTCTTTTAATAAAACCGTAGGTTTTTATACAATTATGTAATTGTACCGTTAATTAGGGTAAGATTTTTATTTTATAAAAATAAATCGAAAAAATAACGAACCGTACCGAATAAATTTACATGTGAAAAATATATTCATATATTAAGTTTAAAAATAATAAAGCATATTCACTAGATAAATCCTAATTCACAAACTTATTATACTACTCCTGCTGAAACTAAATTATTTCCAGCATATTCACTAGCAAGACATATAGTCTAGCGATTATAAGTAGCAAATTATAATGTATTGAATATGTTTCTTTTCGTACAATTTAGATTTATCTTTTTGAATATTTAATCTTTTATAGACTTTATTCTTGAGTTCCAACTTGGTTAGTATCTTTCCACTCGTATGATTTATATTTTTTGTGTCTTTGCTTAGTTATTTTTACACTGTTGTAGAATATTTGATGGATACTCTGATCATCTTTCATGTTTTCTTAATTCATCACCTTTTAAACAATAAAAATATCTAGAGAGTT
The DNA here is from genome assembly GCA_000715115.1 of Nicotiana otophora. Classification (NCBI taxonomy): domain Eukaryota; kingdom Viridiplantae; phylum Streptophyta; class Magnoliopsida; order Solanales; family Solanaceae; genus Nicotiana; species Nicotiana otophora. The sequence goes on along the minus strand of AWOL01S0078925.1, from coordinate 7,815 downwards.
TTGATAAGTCATACATAATAGTGACTTTTACAAGACACTGTGTCTTTGCATTCTACTAGTAACTTTTATAAGACATTGAAAAAAATATCAAAAATTAACCGAACCGTACCGATACCGAAGAAAAACCGAAATGATTGGGACGGTTTCGAAAAGTCTAATTTTGGTTATACATAATAGAATAATCAAAAATTTGCTATGGTACAAATTTCATAAAATAACCGGTCGAACCGAACCATTGACGCCCCTAGTTTTTACAGTCCCCGACTCTACCGGGGGGGACTGATCAAGCTCGCCCATCGGGCCAGTAAGGCCCCATTCTCGAGTATCGACGAGGATAGGGATCGATGTTGGCTAGGCCGTTTCATCCGAGTGAGGACCTCAGACTTGATCCCGACCGAGCACATGTCGTTCCCCGAGAAGTGGAATATGTCACGTAAGTATAATCTAGCTTCCAAAATTTTAATTTATCGCCTTTTTTCCTTACTTCTTACTGGTGTTCTGTGGTGGTGCAGCTGTTGCTCGGGTCCCGAATGCAGTTTCTCGACTCAAGGAGTGGGTCGAGGGAATTGTATCACAAAGGCCCTATTCCGAGCGCTCGTGGCACGAGCTTTCAAAGGGCCGATGGGAGGCCCGTTCACATGGTGAGATCTTCATCATGGGTAATATTTGGTTTCCTTATGCAAAATTCTCACTTGCTTTATTCCCTTTTGCAGGTTTATCCAAGGACGTCCAAATGAGGCCTCCATCTGGTAACGATGATGTCCCCACCGAGTCTCCTGCTCCGAGGCAGGGTGAAGAGAAGAAAAGAAAAAAGGCCCCGAGTTCTCCGAGCTCGGAGAAGAAAAAGCCAAAGAGAAGGCTGGTGCGTAAGTCCAAAGAAAGCACTAGCGCTTGAGCACCACCTTCGGGTTCTCTCTATCACCTGAGAGATGAACCCGAAGAAGAACAAGAGGAAGAAACCTTCAATCTGGTGGCCCGATTGTCGACATGACTCGAAGGGTAAGGGGCCACCAAACCAGAGGGAGACGATAACGATATTCATCGAGTTAGGAAGGTCGAGGAGGAGGCCGAGACCGAAGCTTCCCGGGACGTGGGCAGTGCACCGAAGGAAGCTCTCGGTGTGATAGAGATCACCGAGTCACCTTCGTTGTCTGAGTCCATGTACAATGAGGCTCAAACGGTGAAAGAACGTCCCAATGAGAGAGTCCTCGGAGCGAACGATCCCTTCCGCGGCTTCTTTGATGGAGTGGACTCTACGGCCACGGAGGGTGTCATTGGGTTGGGTGATTTAGAGATACCAAGGAAGAGCCCATCTTTGGGATCAAGCGGACCTTCCTCGATTCCCAAATTGGTCAATGGATTCCCTGCCCCGAGTGTGGATCCTGGCCGGAAGTGATTCATCACTTTCTCCCTTTCGAAAGACTCCTGGGTCCTCTCCGCCTCGTAGGTTGGCTAGTTATATTCGGTGTCTGGTGACCGAGGATGATCAGGCCAAGATGAATGAGGTGGTTGCACTCTGTTTATTCAACGAAGCGTAACAGGCGTTAAAACCGGTAACTTTAGATATTCCTCATTGGTTCTTAATTTGTATTTAGGCTATTTTGCAAATAACTCTAACAATTTTTCTTTGTGTTTGTAGGCCTCAGTGCTTCACCACGAGACTTTTCTCCGATACAGGGATGAACTAGAATAGTTTGAGGCCGAGGTCCTAGGGCTCACTGAGAAGAGAGATTCCTACAAACTTCTTAGTGAGCAGTGTGAGGGGGAGGCTAAGAGCCTCCGAGCTGAGCTCGAGGTGGCTCAGAAGGAGTATGCCGATCTGGTCGAGCAGGTAAAAATATTTGAGGTTAGTAACGATGAGCTAGGATCGGTGACTAATCATCGAAATCCGCAGGTCCAACAGAAAATCGACCAGGTCACCCAACTTCGGGTTGAGATAGACGTTGTCAAGGCCGAGACCGACGAATGAAGGGGAAGGATGGATCATCTGGCCTCGGAAAAAGAGGTTGCTCAGGCGCAACTGACTTTGGCTGAGTTCCAACTTCGTGTAGCAAAGGAAAAGGTCGAGGTGCATGCCAAAAAGGTTAAAGAGCTCCAGTCTCGTCTAAGTTCAGCTGCCTCTGATCAAAAAATTATTGCCAAGGAACTTGAAACGGCCTAGTCAACGGCTGCGGTGGTTAAAGCCGACGCCGACGAGATTGTGGCCCAATATAAGGCCGATGCCGAGGCATCCTAGGACTGCTTGAAGGACATTGTTGATTACGAGAAGCGACAGTCGCGAAGAGAGGCCCTCGAGGAGATTCATGCTCGGAGTTTCGATCTATTAGCCGAGATCGAAATCGCTAAAGGGCTCGAGGCCGAGGCTAAGAAGTTGGCCTACCCCAAAGAAGAAGACTCTGAGGGTTCCGATGGACCTGGGAGTGGAGAAGACCAGGCTGTTTAGACGCCTTTGTAGAAATTTTTCACTTTTTTGTTTTTCTTGTGTACTTTTGTGTTTTTGTTAAGGCCATTTGTCCTTTGTAAAGATTGTATATAATATAGAAGGCTTGTTTTTCCCTTCGTGAGTTTAAGAATTTTGTTTTCTTTCGCTTTATTCTTTATGTTTGCAAAGATCGAAATGCCTTAACATAAAATAGTAAGGTCATGTTTGGACCTTGCCTTTAACATTATTTTGTTTAAGGCATTGTGGGGGTTCGGTATGACCAGAAACTTATTCCCTAGAATACTTATGATTTTTTAGATTATAGTTTGTTCAAGGTAGCCTTTAGAACCGGTTATGAAATTTCGAAGGCCTTGTTTTTTGCTACGGGTCTCGAACGTCTCCGAGCCATTTTAATATGGCCGTGGCCTTTAGTTCGGTGTTGCTCAGTGGGCTTATTACCCCGAGTTATCTGGGCTTGCCTAATAGGTCTTGTTCCCCTGGGCTCCGATAGCCTGAGCCGTCCGAGCTTGATTTTGGACGGCAGCCCTCGATTGGAAGTGATCGTTTGATCCCGGATAAAGGTGACCCTTGGGCTCAATACCTTTAGGGGATCGAATGTAAGACATTCATTAAAAGAAAAAAGAGAAATTCTCAAAGGACAAGATGTTTACCTGCAAGGTAGAAACGTTTTTTTATTCTTGTGCGTAATAGTTACACATGTGTACAAGTTTTGTGCCAAAGCTCGAGTAGTCTATGCAGGCACGGTTCATTTGACCGTTTGGCCCCTACACCTATCGATCGAGCTGGACCATTCAATCATAAAGTTTCCTTCCTTGTTAAAGTCATTTACTAAGGGTGATGCTCCCCGGTGTTCGGGGCCGAGCATAGAGAGGCCTCGGATACTGTTATCATGATCTTTGATACCGATTCGTAACAAGCCTTCAATTTTAAGTTAGCATGATTTACTGTTGCCTCATTAAAAACCTTGCCGGAAAATCCATTTGGAATAAAATCGGTTCAAGGGAAAAAAAGTGCAACGCATGCTTTCAGACCTAAAGATTATATCGTTCTTTGATAATTGCCTACAAGTGTTTGTTCATAATGCAAATAAATAAAAGGAAATGAATGGGGTCGTACCTTAATAGTAGTATCGCTTCAAGTGAGTTATGTTCCAGTTGTTTGATAGTTATTCACCGTTCGTTGTCCCGAGTTTGTACGATCCTTTACCGGTGAGCTTGATAATTTGATAAGGGCCTTCCCAGTTCGGCCCCAACTTCCCTTCGTTCGGGGTTTCGGGTGTTTAGTGTAACATTCCTTAGTACCAAGTCCCCGACATTGAAGTGTCAAAGGTTGGTCCTTCGATTGTAATCTCTCTTGATTCGCTGCTTTTGGGCGGCCAACCAAACAAGGGCTGCTTCGCGCATTTCATCCAATAGATCTAGGCTTGTGTACGTAGCCCCGTCGTTGGATTCCTTGGTTGCATATCGGAACCTGAGACTTGGTTCTCCGACGTCGGCCGGTATTAAAGCTTTGGCGCCGTCGGCCAGTAAGAACGGGGTGGCCCCAATACTGGACTTCGAGGTCGTTCGGTATGCCCATAAGACTTCGGGTAGGATTTCCTTCCATTTTCCCTTGGCATCAGCTAACCTCTTTTTGAGGTTTTGGAGTATGGTTTTGTTGGTCAATTCTGCTTGTCCGTTCCCACTAGGGTGGTGGGGTGTTGATAGGTTCCTTTTGATCTTATGATCTTCGAGAAACTTACTTACTTTGCTACCGATGAACTGTTTCCCGCTGTCGCACATGATCTCGGCCTGCATTCCGAAGCGGCATATGATATGGTCCCAAATGAAATCGATGACTTCTTTCTCTCTGGCCTTTTCTTATGCCTAGGCTTCCACCTACTTAGAAAAATAGTCAGTCATAAATAATATAAATTGAGCCTTACCGGGTGCTCATGGAAGGGGGCCAACAATACCCATCCCCCACTTCATGAACGTCCATGATGACAAAACCGAATGCAGTATCTCTCCGGGCTGATGAATCATCAGAGTGTGTCTTTGACATTCATCATATTTTTGTACGAACTCCTTCGCGTCCTTTTCCATATCGATCCAGTAATAGCCGGCTCTGATTAATTTTCGAACCAATGATTCAGCGCCTGAATGATTTCCACATGTGCCTTCGTGGATTTCCCTCAAAACGTACTCGGTGTCCCCTGGTCTTAGACATATAGCGAGTGGGACATCAAATGTTCTTCTGAACATGGTTCCGTCTTCGGACAGGCTAAACCGGGCTGCCTTTGTACGTAGGGCTCTCGACTCCTTTGGATCAGACGACAGTTTTTCGGTCTTTAGGTATTCTATATATTTATTTCTCCAGTCCCAAGTTAGGCTTATTGAGTTAATCTCGGAATGACCTTCTTCCACTACCGATATCATAAGTTGTACGACTGCCCCCCGAGTTGAACTCGTCGTCCTCGACCGATGACCCTAGGTTAGCGAGGGCATCTGCCTCATTGTTTTGTTCCTGAGGTACGTGTTGCAAAGTCCATTCTTTGAATCGATGTAATGTTACCTACAATTTATCCAGGTACCTTTGCATTCGTTCTTCTATGACCTCAAACGTCCCATTAACTTGGTTTACCACAAGGAGGGAATCACACTTAGCTTCAATTACCTCTGGCCCCAAGCTTTTGGCTAGTTCGAGACCTGCAATCATGGCCTCATATTCGGCCTCATTGTTAGTCAATTTCATAGTCCTAATAGATTGTCTAACTATATTTTCTGTTAGTGGCTTCAATACGATGCCAAGTCCGGACCCTTTTACGTTCGAGGCGTCGTCCGTAAAGAGGGTCCAGATCCCCGAGAAGGTCCCTAAGTTGATTAATAAATCTTTTTCGACCTCGGGTATTAGGACCGGCGTAAAGTCAGCCATAAAGTCTGCCAGAATGTGAGACTTAATTGCTGTCCAGGGTTAATATTCGATATTGTACCCTGCTTTTCACGGCCCATTTGGCCAACCGGCTCGAGAGCTCGGGCTTATGCATAACATTCCTCAATGGGTAAGTAGTTACGACATATATGGGGTGATATTGGAAGTATGATTTTAGGTTTCTAGAGGCGCTTAGCAAAGCGAGTGCCAGCTTTTCTAGGTGAGGATACCTAGTTTCGGCCTCACCTAAGGTCCTGCTAATATAGTAAATTGGAAATTGCGTACCTTGCTCTTCCCGAACCAGGACTCCACTTATTGCTATCTCCGATACTGCTAAGTACAAGTATAGTTGTTCGTCTGTCTTTGGCGTGTGAAGCAGCGGTGGGCTCGATAGATATCGCTTGAGTTCCTCCAAGGCCCGTTGTCACTCCGGGTTCTATGAGAAGTTATTCTTCTTCTTCAATAGTGTGAAGAACCGGTGGCTCTTGTCGGAGGATCTCGAGATGAATCGCCCAAAGGCGGCTATGCGCCCGGTTAATCTTTGTACGACCTTCACGTTGTCCACAACCATGATATCTTCGATGGCTTTGATTTTGTCGGGGTTGATCTAGATTCTCCGATTGGATATCATGAATGCGAGGAATTTACCTCACCCAACTCCAAACGCACATTTCTCCGGGTTTAGCTTCATATTGTATTTCTTCAATATGCTGAAGGTTTCCTGTAAATGTTTTAAATGGTCCGCTGCTCGTAGGGACTTAACTAACATATCGTTAATATAAACCTCCATTGATTTTTCTATTTGTTCCTCGAACATCCTATTTACTAGGAGTTGGTAAGTGTCATCGGTATTTTTTTAACCCGAATGGCAACACATTATAGTAGTAGGTGTCGTACTTAGTGATGAAGGAGGTTTTTTCCTGGTCACTCGGGTCCATTCGTATTTTGTTGTACCCGGAGTAGGCATCGAGAAAACTAAAGTTCTTATGGCCGGACGTGTCATCGATTATACGATTGATGTTAGGCAAAGGGAAAGAGTCCTTGGGGCATGCCTTATTCATATCCTTATNTAGGCATCGAGAAAACTAAGGATCTTGTGGTCGGTCGTGGCATCGATCATGCGATCAATGTTGGGCAAAGGGAAGGAGTCCTTAGGGCATGCCTTATTCATATCCTTATAGTCTACACATATTCTTAATTTATTCCCTTTTTTAGGGACTACCACTACGTTCGCTAACCAATCCGGGTATTTAACCTCCCGAATGGAACCTATTTTAAGGAGTTTAGATACCTCGTCCTTGATGAAAGAATGTTTGATCTCGGACTGGGTCTCCTCTTCTACTTTATCGGATGGGATTTCGGAACCAGGCTAAGCCTATGAGTGGTTATTTCCGATGGGATCCCTGTCATGTCAAGGTAGGACCTAGCGAAACAATCTGTGTTAGCTATAATAAATTGAATGAGTTTTTTCCTGAGGTCGAGATTTAACCCCGTGCCCAGGTGTACCTTTCAGTCGGGTAGATGCTCGACCAATATGACATGTTCCAGTTCCTCGAGCGTCGATTTAGTGGCGTCGAAATCATCGGGGGCTATAAAAGACCTAGGTACCTCGTAATCATAATCATCGTCTTCATCAATCCCCCGTTTCTCCGGTTGGGTCGGAGCTGGTGTTGGTAATTGCTATTTAGTTTCTGGCTTTGTGACCGAACTCGACCCCTTTTTCGTTGCAAGTGCGGATATCGGAATCGCCTCTTAGACCGCAAACATATCCTTTGCGGGTGGTTGTTCTCCGTAGATTGTTTTAATTCTGCCAGGTGTTGGGAATTTTAACACTTGGTGCAGAGTTGAGGGTAGTTCCCTCATGTTGTGGATCCATGGCCTTCCAAAAAAAGCATTGTACCTCATGTCTCCTTCGATTACATAAAACTTAGCTTCTTGGATGGTCCCGGCAGTGTTCACCGGTAATGTTATCTCACCCTTAGTGGTTTCACATGCCATGTTGAATCCGTTTAGGACTCGGACTGCCGGCACAATTTGATCTTGTAGACCGAGCTGCTCTACAACCCTCGATCGGATGATGTTGGCCGAGCTACCTAGATCAATTAACACATTTAACTCGAATTTTATTTACGAGTACGAATATTACTAGTGCATCATTGTGGGGCTGCACGATCCCTTTCGCGTCCTCATCGTTGAAAGACAAGGTTCCTTCCGGTATGTAATCTCGAGTTCATTTCTCCCTCGTGATGGACACTATGGTGCGTTTCAACATCGGCCCCTGGGGGATATCTGTTACAACCCATGTTTTCGTACGTACGAGTCGTCATAACTCAATTGATGTAAGCTCAGAAATGAAATCATATTTGAAAAGTTTGCAAAGTAAGTTAATCATATTACCTCGGAGGTTACAAATATTGAAGATCATGAACAACAAGTAAAAAGATGGTTGGAAGTTTCAGAAG
>AWOL01S0078923.1:0-16551 GCA_000715115.1 Nicotiana otophora | reverse complement strand
GAACAAAATCCGCTACAACCTTCTTAGTTACAGCTTTATAAGATGCAGCTTCAACCCATTTTGTAAAGTAGTCTATGGCCACCAAAATGAACCTATGCCCGTTTGAAGCAGCAGGTTCGATTGGGCCGATGAAATCCATACCCCAAGCGGAGAAAGGCAGGGTGAACTTGTTGCATTGAGTTCATTGGGTGGTACTCGTATCATGTCAGTATGTATCTGGCATTGGTGAAACTTCTGAACATACTTGATGCAGTTTGTTCCCATATTCATCCAGAAATACCCTGCTCTTACTATTTTCTTGGCCCAAACAAAACCATTCATGTGGGGTCTGCAGGTTCCGGCATGTACTTCCTCGAGCAATCTGGATGCTTCTTTGGCATCGACACACCGTAGTATACCCAAGTCAGGAGTCTTTCTATATAGAATTCCTCTGCTTTGAAATAAATGGTTGGATAATCTTCGAAGCGTGTGTTTCTGAGTATGGGACACGTGTCTTGATGCCGTAGAACCACGGATTTCCGTCAATCTCTTCCTCAACATGAGTATAATAAGTTGGTTGCTTATGAATTCCTATTGGGATAGGATCAATGAAATTCTTATTTGGATATTGTATCATGGAAGACAAAGTGGCTAACGCATCTGCAAACTCATTCTGAATCCTCGGAACATGTTTGAATTCTATCTTTGTGAACCTCTTGATCAGTTCTTGTACACAGTGCAAATATGGGAATATTTTGGTGTTCTTCATAGCCCATTCCCCTAGAACCTGGTGCACCAAAAGATTTGAATCTCTGATTACCAACAGATCCTGAACATTCATGTCAATGGCCAACCTGAGTCCCAAGATGCAGTACTTTATACTCCCCAATATTATTGGTGCATGGAAACCTGAGTTTTGCGAATACCGGATAGTGTTGGCATGTTTCTGATAATAAGACAACTTCGATACCTACTCCTTTCAAGTTTGCTGCTCCGTCAAAGAACATCCTCCAAACATCATATGCCTCGGCAATATATTCTACTACAAATGACACCTCCTCGTCAGGAAAATAGGTTTTCAATGGTTCGTATTCTCTGTCTACGGGATTTTCTGCCAGATGATCCGCCAATGCTTGCCCTTTGACCGCCTTCTAAGTTACATAGATGGTGTCGAACTCACTCAGCAATATCTGCCACTTTGCTAACTTACCCATAGGCATGGGTTTTTGAAAGATGTATTTTAGCGGATCCATCCTTGATATGAGATATGTAGTGTATACGGAGAAATAATGCCTCAACTTTTGAGCTATCCATGTTAAAGCACAGCAGGTGCGTTCCAGCAAAGAGTATCGGGCTTCATAAGGCGTGCATTTTTTGCTCAGATAATATATCGCCTGCTCTTTTCTTCCAGTTTCATCATGTTGTCCAAAAATTCAACCAAAAGCCTCATCTAATACGGACAAATAAAGCAGCAGAGCTCTCCCTGGTTCTGGTGGGAGCAGAAGAGGCAGTTTAGATAAATACTCCTTTATTTTGTCCAAGGCTTTCTGGAATTCTTCAGTCAAGCTTGTTGCGGAATCTTTCCTCAGGATTCTAAAGATTGGCTCACATATCACGGTTGATTGTGCTATGAAGTGGCTGATATAATTGAGGCGCCCTAAAAACCTCATCACATCTTTCTTATTCTTCGGAGATGGCAAGTCTTGGATAGCTTTGACTTTTGATGGGTTTAATTCAATCCCTCGGCGACTGACGATGAATCCTAATAACTTTCCAACAGGGACTCCGAAGGCACATTTTGCAGGATTCAACTTCAAATTGTATTTTTGAAGTCGGTCGAAAAATTTCTTCTAGTCTGCTATGTGATCCGAAATCCTTTTAGATTTGATGATAACATCATCCATGTACACCTTTGTTTCCTTGTGTATCATGTTGTGGAATATGGTTGTCATGGCTCTCATATAGGTGGATCCAGCATTCTTCAAACCAAACGGCATCATTTCGTAATAGTATATCCCCCATGGTGTGATGAAGGCTATCTTTTCGGCATCCTCTTCATCCATCCAGATCTGATGGTATCCTGCGAAGAAATTCACAAAGGATTGGAGCACATGCTTGGCACAGTTGTCAATCAGTATGTGTATGTTAGGCAACGGGAAATCATCTTTGGGACTTGCTCTGTTTAGCTCTCGGTAATCGACACATACTCTAACTTTCCCATCTTTCTTTGGAACTGGCATATTGTTGGCCAACCAAGTCGGATATTCGATCACTCGGATAACCTAGGCTTTGATTTGCTTGGTGACCTCTTCTTTTATCTTCAAACTCATATCCGGCTTGAACTTTCTGAGTTTCTGCTTTACCGGTGGATACATAGGATTAGTGGGTAGCTTGTGACCCACTATGGATGTGCGTAAATCAGTCATATCGTCATAGGAGCATGCAAAGATATCTTCATACATTTTTAGGAATTTTATGTACTATTCCTTCTCTGACGGTGATAGATAAATGCTTATACGTGTTTCCTTGACCGTTTCGGAATCCCCTAAGTTAATAGCCTCAGTTTCCTCCAAATTAGACTTTGGTTTATTTTTTAAAGTTTTCTACTTCTCTGATGATTTCATCAGGTATTATATCATCTTCCAGATCCTCTGAATCAATGTTCTTATGTTGTATTGGCCCATTACATTTCACAGTCGTAGGTTCATCGGGATAGGTTAATAATGCTGAAAAGAAAAATGTAAAAATAATAATAAATACGAAAAGCAGTAATGCATTAATAAAATCTTAAAATCATCAACAAGTGCAGCTTGATGGCTCGAGCAATTATTTCTAAACAAAATACTGAAAAATGTCTCAAACGCTCAAAACTACTTTTTAAAGTAATTCATGCATATTTTGCCAGGCTACCCAGGAACTCGACGGGACCGGGATGGTGTACCGGTCCAGTTCATGAGAACAACTCCTTTTTCCATGGTTTGAATAGTAGGGTCTTCCTCCTCCTTAACTATTGCACTGCAGTCCATATCTTGGACTCCTGGAATTTGGGTATAAGGGTGGTCATTGGTTGAGTTTTGGGGATCGGGAGTTGGTTGTGGTGCATTCTGGGGAATGTGATAAGTAGTGGTTTGTGGGTATTGAGTTGGATGATGGTAGTGTTATTGAGGGGTTGGTACTGGTGGAGGGTTAAGGTTCTGGGGAGGTGCGGGATACTGGTATAGTGTAGGAGGATTTGGTGGTAGGTTTTGATTTTGTGTGTTTTGCGGTGGTGTTTGGTTCTGGGTAATCGGGTTTTGTTGGTTAATGTCGGGGACATTGAGAGTGAAGGAGAGGTTTTTCAAATTTCGTACATGCTCAAGCTCGCCTTGTAGTTCCAAGATTTTCTGTTCCAGATATAAAACTAACTCATTCTATGCCGGAGTACTTCGGCCATCTGAAGTTTCAATGTTTTCCGCATTGTCTTTCTTGATACCACACAAATCATCCATTTTCCCTTTCCCTTTGTTTTTGCCTTTAGGATTACTTGGTGGAGGAGGAGGTGGAGGACCTCTGAATCAAGTGGTATATGCTGACAATGCCAGTATGCACGAACCAACCTTTGGAAATGGGAGAAAAGAAAAGGCAAAAGGTAACCAAGTTAGTAAGGAATATTAAAAGAGTATTTGCGATATTAAAACATGTTTCAAAAATTCATACAATAATTCCCGTCCTAATTTGGGGACCTTATTTTGCCCGAGGTAGGCCTAAGAGACACGTAGACTTGGAGAAAATTGGTGCCAATATTTGCGTCATTTTATTAATGCCAAATATGTGTCAAACCTTTACTAAATCGACAATAATAAAAATTACTAATGGCATTTAGCCTTATTACAATCGAAATCTAAAGTTAAGCTAGAAAGCTGTAAAGAACATCATTTCCTAGTCTACTTGGTCCCTGAAGGACCTTCTCCGTGCTTAGCTCTTTTGAACCAATCAATCAGGTTTCCCAGATCGCGCATATCCAACAGTAAGTAAGCTTTTGGTAGATGTCCTCCTTCACAACCATCCGTGCCTTAACAATCTGAGAGTCTCTTTCTCATCTTTCTCTCGAGCTCCATCAATCCTTGTTCCAAGTATTCCAATCTTTCTATTGACTTAGTGGCAATATCCTTCCATTCCTTTATCGCTTCCATGTTCACTTTGTGTTGTTCCAGATGTTTAGCTTCAGACTCAAACACCCTTTTGCGTAGCCATCTATACTTAACATGTGCCTCCGCTGCTTCATCTATAATTCTGTCCTTCAGATTGATTCCTGGCTTGATGTCTCCCTCTATGTCATCCTCCAACCATGATAGATAGTAGTACATATGACTGGTGCAATACATGTCTGACTTAATGGTTTCTTTTTCCACAATGACCATTTGGTTCCACATATATTGTGCCTCGAACTTGAATGGAATGACGTCTCCTTTGAAGTCTTCCCTGTACTGGACCATGTTGAAAACTTGAGGTATTACCTGTTTTCTCCCCGCTTGCCTCATTACCCTTATGGGAGCATAAAGATAGGTGCCTCGTAACCCGATCAGTACCAGATGATTAGTCCCTCTTGACCTGATGATGAACTCACTGCTAGGAAACAACTCAAACATCCAATGTACTTGTTCGTCCGTGAGATTGCTAAAGAAACATACCCAACTTACAGCATTTCCAGGTTGTGCAAACCTGTCTAGGATAAACGTCATTTTCTTTGGGTGATGGTAAGCTATGTAGTCATTCAACGGCCCTCGAAAAAGCTCTTCACGATACTTTCCTCTCTGAAAGTGTTCCAGTAGCCAGACTTGTAAAAGCAAATTACAACCCTCAAAGTGTCCAAATCCTTTCTTGCACTGATCTAGAGCGTGGTACATCTCATCTAAGATCATAGGGATGATGGTATAGGTTTGTCCCTCGATGCCTTCCATCAAGGTCCTGGTGACCATGGCTAAGCGAGTATGAATCCTTCCCACTTTCATTGAAAATATCAACAACCCCAAGAAGCAGACGATGAACACATAAACCCAGCGGTGCGTCCAACCCAAGGAAGTAATGGCAATTTCTTCATGATAAAGATGATACGACTTGCTATGCCCATAATGCACATAAAGAAATTCAAAAGGGATGTATGACTTCTTTAAACAGACCAACTCGTCATTTTTCTTAAAACCCAACATCTTTAGAAAATAGCGAGTGCGATTCTCTGGTACCTGTAATCCTGGACTATCGCATGGTAACTTGGCTAAGCCTCATATTTCCTCTAGTAGAGGAGTCATTTCTATATTTTTAAATCGAAAAATGGCTCTTTTCTCGTCCCAGAACATGGTATCGGCCTCAATCAATGCCCTATTTGGTCGAATGTTTAGCAAGTAATGCACATAATATGATAGTGTCCATTAGGATTGTAGAAATCCCGTCGAACTTTGGACAAGGTTCATCTTAGCGGGTTGTTACGTTAATAACGTTCCAACCCGTACTAGGTTTAGCATGATGCATTTACATTTCAAGTTGGAGTAGGGTTTCTAGAATGATCTAGACCGGTACTCCCAAGTGGACAACTTCATAGGGAAAGGCACGGGACCATCGATTGCACCGCTGATCGACTAGTCTACCGCAAATAAGCCATTCCAATTTAAAAGGGTAATTTTTGGAAGAGCGCGGACACTCATCAAGTGCCACAATGTTGATAGTTGACACGAGTGGAATATGATGTGGAGCATGAAGTATACAGAAATAATAACACGTTGCCAATTATTTGCATGATAAAATATGTAAAAGCAGTAAATAATATAGCAAAGTAAACATGGAAAGCATAGAGAAGAACCACAAAAAGGAAGAAGTTAGTTGAGTTCATAAAATATATGCGGGAATGTAATAAAGCAGGTAAGGAAGTAGGCATGATATAGCAGTTTTAGACAAGATGAAGAGTGGTCATAGCAAATAAAGGTGAATATGGGAAGGGATGTGCATGTCATAAGGCGTGCATTTCTTGCTCAGATAATATATCGCCTGCCCTTTTCTTCCAGTTTCATCATGTTGTCCCAAAATTCAACCAAAAGCCTCATCTAATACGACAAATAAAGCAGCAGAGGTCTCCCTTGTTCTGGTGGGACTAGAAGAGGTGGTTTAGATAAATACTCCTTTATTTTGTCAAAGGCTTTCTGGAATTCTTCAGTCCAGCTTGTTGCGGCATCTTTCCTCAGGATTCTGAAGATTGGCTCACATATCACGGTTGATTGTGCTATGAAGCGGCTGATGTAATTGAGGCACCCTAAAAACCTCATCACATATTTCTTATTCTTCAGAGGTGGCAAGTCTTGGATAGCTTTGACTTTTGATGGGTCTAATTCAGTCCCTCGACGACTGACGATGAATCCTAACAACTTTCCAACAAGGACTCCGAAGGCACATTTTGCAGGATTCAACTTCAAATTGTATTTTCGAAGTCGGTCAAAAATTTTCTTCAAGTCTGCTATGTGATCCGAAATCCTTTTAGATTTGATGATAACATCATCCACGTACACCTTTGTTTCCTTGTGTATCATGTCATGGAAGATGGTTGTCATGGCTCTCATATAGGTGGCTACAGCGTTCTTCAAGCCAAACGGCATCATTTCGTAACAGCATATCCCACATGGTGTGATGAAGGCTATCTTTTCGGCATCCTCTTCATCCATCCAGATCTGATGGTATCCTGCAAAGCAATCCACAAAGGATTGGAGCTCATGCTTGGTACAATTGTCAATCAGTATGTGTATGTTGGGATGCGGGAAATCATCTTTGGGACTTGCTCTGTTTAGATCTCGGTAATCGACACATACTCTAACTTTTCCATCTTTCTTCGGAACTGGCACAATGTTGGCCAACCAAGTCGGATATTCGACCACTCAGATAACCTAGGCTTTTATTTGCTTGGTGACCTCTTCTTTTATCCTAAAACTCATATCCGGCTTGAACTTTCTGAGTTTTAGCTTTACCGGTGGACACATGGTATTAGTGGGTAGCTTGTAAGACACTATGGATGTGTTTAAACAAGTCACATCGTCGTAAGAGCATGCAAAGATATCTTCATACTCTTTTAGGAATTTGATGTACTCTTCCTTCTCTGATGGTGATAGATAAATGCTTATACGCGTTTCCTTGGCCGTTTCGGAATCCCCTAAGTTAATGGCCTCAGTTTCCTCCAAATAGGACTTTGGTTTATTTTCAAAGTTTTCTACTTCTCTGATGATTTCATCAGGTATTATATCATCTTCCAGATCCTCTGAATCATTGTTCTTATGTTGTGTTGGCTCATTACATTTCACAGTCGTAGGTTCATCGGGGTAGGTTAATAATGCTAAAAAGAAAAATGTAAAAATAATAATAAATACGAAAAGTAGTAATGCATTAATAAAATCTTAAAAACGTCAACACGTGCAGCTCGATGGCTCGAGAAATTATTTCAAAACAAAATACTAAAAAATGTCTCATATGCTCAAAACTACTTTTTAAAGTAATTCATGCATATTTTGCCAGACTACCCAGGAACTCGACGAGCCCGGGATGGTGTAGCAGTCTAGTTCTTGAGAACAACTCCTTTATCCATGGTTTGAATGGTAGGGTCTTCCACCTCCTCAACTATTGCACTGCAGTCCATATCTTGGACTCCTGGAATTTGGGTAAAAGGGAGGTCATTGGTTGAGTTTTGGGGATCGGGAGTTGGTTGTGGTGCATTATGGGGAATGTGATAAGTAGTGGTTTGCGGGTATTGAGTTAGATGATGGTGGTGCTGTTGAGGTGTTGGTACTGGTGTAGGGTTAAGGTTCTGGGGAGGTGCGGGATACTGGTATGGTGTAGGAGGATTTGGTGGTGGGTTTTGGTTTTGTGTGTTTTGCGGTGGTGTTTGGTTCTGGTAGTCGGTTTTTGTTGGTTAATGTCGAGGACATTGTGAGTAAGGGAGAGGTTTTCCAAATTTCGGACCTGCTCAAGCTCGCCTTGTAGTTCCAGGATTTTCTGTTCCAGACGTAAGACTAACTCCTTCTGTGCCGGAGTACTTCGGCCAGCTGAAGTTTCAATGTTTTCCGCATTGTCTTTCCTAATACCACTCAAATCATCCATTTTCCCTTTCCCTTGGTTTTTTCCTTTAGGATTGCTTGGTGGAGGAGGAGGTGGAGGACCTCTGGATCAAGTGTGATATGCTGACGATGTCAGTATGCGCGAACCAACCTTTGGGAATGGGAGAAAAGAAAAAGCAAAAGGTAACCAAGTTAGTAAGGAATATTAAAAGAGTGTTTGCGATATTAAAACATGTTTCAAAAAGTCATACAACAATTCGCACCCTAATTTGGGGACCTCATTGTGCCTGAGGTAGGCCTAAGCGACACGTAGAATTGGAGAAAATTGATACCAACATTTGCGTCATTTCATTAATGCCAAAAATGAGTCAAACCTTTACTAAATCGACAATAATAAAAATTACTAATGGCATTTAGCCTTATTACAATCGGAATCTAAAGCTAAGCTAGAAAACTGTAAAGAACATCATTTCCTAGTCTACTTGGTCCCTGAAGGACCTTCTCCGTGCTTAAATCTTTTGACCCCATCAATCAGGTTTCCCAGATCGCGCATACCCAACAGTAAGTAAGCTTTTTCTAGATGTCCTCCTTCATAGCCATCCATGCCTTGACAATCTGAGAGTCTCTTTCTCATCTTTCCCTCTAGCTCCATCAATCCTTGTTCCAAGTATTCCAATCTTTTTGTTGACTTAGTGGCAATATCCTTCCATTCTTTTATCGCTTCCATGTTCACTTTGAGTTGTTCCAGATGTTTTTCTTCAGACTCAAACACTCTTTTGCATATCCTTCTATACTTAACATGTGCCTCAGCTGCTTCATCTATAATTCTGTCCTTCAGATTGATTCCTGGCTTGATGTCTCCCTCTACGTCATCCTCCAACCATGATAGATAGTAGTACATATGACCGTGCGATACATGTCTCACTTAATGGTTTCTTTTTCCACAATGACCTTTTGGTTCCACATATGTTGTGCCTCGAACTTAAATGGAATGACTTCTCCTTTGAAGTCTTCCCTATACTGGACCATGTTGGAAACCTGAGGTATTACCTGTTTCCTCCCCGCTTGCCTTATTACCCTTATGGGAGCATAAGGATAGGTGCCTCGTAACCCGATCAGTACCAGATGATTAGTCCCTCTTGACCTGATGATGAACTCACTGCTAGGAAACAACTCAAACATCCAATGTACTTGTTCGTCCGTGAGATTGCTGAAGAAACATACCCAACTTACAGTATTTCCAGGTTGTGCAAACCTGTCTAGGATAAACGTCATTATCTTTGGGTGATGGTAAGCTATGTAGTCATTCAACGGCCCTCGCAAAAGATCTTCACGATACTTTCCTCTCTGAAAGTGTTCCAGTAGCCAGACTTGTAAAAGCAAATTACAACCCTCAAAGTGTCCAAATCCTTGCTTGCACCGATCTAGAGCGTGGTACATCTCATCTAAGATCATAGGGATGATGGTATAGGTTTGTCCCTCGATGCCTTCCATCAAGGTCCTGGTGACCATGGCTAAGAGAGTATGAATCCTTCCCACTTTCATTGAAAATATCAACAACCCCAAGAAGCAGACGATGAACACATAAACCCAGCGGTGCGTCCAACCCAAGGAAGTAATGGCAATTTCTTCATGATAAAGATGATACGACTTGCTATGCCCATAATGCACATAAAGAAATTCAAAAGGGATGTATGACTTCTTTAAACAGACCAACTCGTCATTTTTCTTAAAACCCAACATCTTTAGAAAACCGCGAGGAGTGCGATTCTCTGGTACCAGTAATCCCGGACTATCCCATGGTAACTTGGAGAAGCCTCCTATTTCCTCTAGGAGAGGAGTCATTTATATATTGTCAAATCGAAAAACGGCTCTTTTCTCATCCCAGAACATGGTATCGTCCTCAATCAATGCCCTATTTGGTCGAATATTTAGCAAGGATGGCAGGTCACCAAGTACTCTTCTCACATGATTCTTGTCGCAAGGTTCAAGGTCTTTCCACCAGTCAAGTAGCAATGGTGGGATGTTTTGGACCATACCGAACCTGGGGACTTCATGCTTCATTTTCTGCAAGCAAATAAAGGTTAGCCCTTTCCCCCTCCAGATTTGACTACTTATGCAATAATGATCAACACGTTGGCATAGTTTCTCCAAGTAATGCACATAATATGATAGCGTAAGCCCCGAGGCGCGGAGCGTAAGCCCCATAGGTATTTAATTTTTAATATTTTATAAAATAATATAATGACAGTAAATATTTATAAACAGTTAAAATTGCATACAAATTGAAGAAAACTATATATATGTGTGCTCTGTCCCCACAAAAAACTAATCAAAACAATCTATTATACGTTACTTACAAGCACAAGTAATTTGAGTCTAAAAGAATAAAGTTTTCTATATGGAGGAACAAAAATGATGATTAACCTACAATTTGAACTTTGAATTTGATGCTATGAAGAATAATGTAGTTCTTTTTGTATTTGTAAAAAAACTTAAATATTCATTGTTTTTGGGAGATATTTGTAGACTAGCGGACAAGATAAAAAATTGAAAAAATCATGAATTAGGGCTTAAATCAATAAAAAGGGTCTTTACTTTTAAATTTAATACTTTTGAGTTCCTTTTTAAACCTTTTGAGTAATTACCAAACTGACTTTTAAGAATTTGGGTATTATATGAAGGACTAATTCAACCAATTTTGTTTTAATTTAAAAAAGTTTCTAGGGCTTACTCCTTACTAACAAACCATGCCTCGAACACCCAGGCGTACGCCCTGAATGCCCGGGCATATGCCCCAAATTACGAGGCATATGCCTCTTGAGACTTTCGCCCCACACCATCGCCTCGGGGCATTTTTGGTACGCCTCGCACCAGAAACGCCTTTTAAAACAGAGGTGTCCATTGGGATTGTGAAAATCCCGTCGGACTTTGGACAAGGTTCATCTTAGCGGGTTGTTACGATAATAACGTTCCAACCCGTACTAGGTTTAGCATGATGCATGTACATTTCAAGTTGGAGTAGGGTTTCTAGAATGATCTATACTGGTACTCCCAAGTGGTCAACTTGATAGGGAAAGGCACGTGACCGTCAATTGCACCGATGATCAACTAGTCTACCGCAAGTAAGCCTTTCTAATTTAAAAGGGTAATTTTTGGAAGAGAGCGGACACTTATCAAGTGCTACTATGTTGATAGTTAGTGGAATATGATGTGGAGCATGCAGTATGCATAAATAATAACACGTTGCCAAGTATTTGCATGATAAAATTTGTAAAAGCAGTAAATAATATAGCAAAGTAAACATGGAAAGCATAGAGAAGAAACACAAAAGGAAGAAGTCAGTTGAGTTCATAAAATATAAGCGGGAATGTAATAAAGCAGGTAAGGAAGTAGGCATGATATAGCAGTTTTAGAAAAGATGAAGAGCGGTCATAGGAAATAAAGGTGAATATGGGAAGGGATGTGTATGTCATAGCAGATTTAAGCAAATAAAGGTGAGTAGGAGAAGGGATGTGCATGTCACAACAGATTTAAACAAATAAAGATGAGTAGGGGGAGGGATATGCATGTCACAACAGATTTAAAACAAATAAAGAAAAAGAGAGTAATCCACATAAGTCAAGTTCGTTATGGTAAGAGCCTAAGTGTAGTTCCCAGCAGAGTCGTCATGCTATCGCGCCCCGTTTTCTATCGAAAGCGGGCCTCGGCTCGTGACAATTCTTTTAAATGGATAAAAGAGAAGATTCGCCACCTAACGATTTTTAAGGTGTGTTAGGGCACCTATTTGCAAATAACTTTGTTTGACTAGTCTGTGTCACCAACAATCGGGTAAGGGCTCAAATTACCTCAAAAAGAAAGTGTTAGGCACTCTTCGAGCTCCACAACTATGGGTCCCGACCCAACTTTAAACTATGTGGATTGCGTGATTAGGCTAGGTGATCAAATAAACAAAGAAAAGTATAGAAGTCGAAGAGTCTTATCATAACATATTGGGAATTGGTACAAATTCTAAATGATTACAAGGATGCAAATGCATTGGTATATGTTAAATGACTAAATGTAAATGCCAAGTATATAAAGGAAAGGGGTTGGTTCCAATGGGTTAAGACTTTAGGGAAATTGGGTTGGGCTTATTGATATTTGGGTTAGGTGTAAGGTTGATAACTGAACTACTATTAAATTAAAATGACATAGTAATAAAGTAATTAGGGATGATAACTAGTAAATAAAAAAATAAGATACAACAACAACAACAACATCAACAACAAAATTCTAATAATAAAAGTTATTATTATTTATAATAATAATAATAAAAGTTGTAGCACATGTAATACTACATAACAAAATTCTATAAATATTATTATGACTCTTAAATAAAATAGTAGTGCATTAGAATAATATGGAGTAACGATGGATAAAATTAGGTGTCAACATTACACATGTGTTCAAGCTTTGTGTCCGGGCTTGGGGGGTCTATGTGGGCACAGTTCATTCGACGTTTGGCCCTTAGAGTAAAGCCTATCGATCGAGCCTAGACTATTCGAGCACAAAGTTTCTTTCCTTGCCAAAATCATTATCCGAGGGTGATGCCCCCCCAGTGTTCGAGGTCGATCATAGAGAAGCCTCAGATACTATTGAAAACCGGTCTTCGATTCTAAGCCAGCACGATCCACTAATGACTCGTTAAAAACCTTGCCGGAAATCCCATTTGGGACAAAACCGGTTCAAGGGAAAAAGAGTGCAACGCGTACTTTCAGGCCTATAAAATTGTATTGTTCTTTGATGGTTACCTGCAAGTATTAGTCCAAAATATAAATAAATAAAATAAGTAAACGGGGTTGCACCTTAACAGTAATATCGTTTCAAGTGAGTTATTTTCCAGTTGTTCGGTAGTCGCTCACTGTTCATTGCTCCGAGTTTGTACGACCCCTTTCCAGTGATCTCGATAATTTGATACGGATCTTCCAAGTTCGGCATCCTCAACACTAATTCCCCGACATTAAAGTGCCGAAGGTTGGCTCTTCGATTGTAATACCTCTCGATCCGTTGTTTTTGGGCGGCCATCCTGACGAGGGCGGCCTCACGCCTTTCATCTAAAAATTTTAGGCTCGTATTCACGGTCTCGTTGTTCGATTCTTCGGTTGCATATTGGAACCTAAGACTCGATTCTCACTTCGACCAGTATTAGAGCTTCGGCGCCGTAAACCAACAAGAATGGGGTGGCCCCGGTACTGGACTTCGAGGTCGTACGGTAAGCCCATAGGACTTCAGGCAAGATTTCTTTCCATTTTCCTTTTGCGTCAGTTAATCTCTTTCTGAGGTTTTGGAGTATGGTTTTGTTTGTGGACTCCTCTTTTCCATTCCCACTAGGGTGATAAGGTGTTGACGGGATTCTTTTAATCTTATGATCTTCAAGAAACTTGCTTACTTTGCTGGCGATGAACTGCTTCCCATTGTCACACACGATCTCGGTCGGCATTCCGAACTGACATATTATGTGGTCCCAAATAAAATCAGTGACTTCATTCTCCCTGAATTTCTCAAACGCCTCGGCTACCACCCATTTAGAAAAATACTCAATCATAAGCAATATAAATTGAACCTTACCGGGTGCCTATGGAAGGGGGGCGACGATGTCCGTCCCCCATTTCATAAACGGGCAGGGCGACAAGACTGAATGTAGCAGCTCCTCGAGTTGATGAATCATCGGAGCATGCCTTTTACATCCATTGCATTTTCGTACGAACTCCTTCACGTTCTTTTCTATGTCGATCTAATAGTAGTCGTCTCTGATTATTTTTTGAACGAATGATTCGGCACTCGAATGATTTCCCCAGATGCCTTCGCGGATTTCCCTCAGAATATACTCGGTGTCTCCAGGTCCTAGACATATTGCGATTGGGCCATCGGACGTTCTCTGCAACAATGTATCGTCTTCAGACAGGCTGAATTGGGCTGCCTTTGTACGCAGAGTCCTCGATTATTTAGGGTCTAAAGGCAGTTTTATGGTCTTCACATATTCTATATATTTGTTTCTCCAGTCCCAAGTTAGGCTTGTTGAGTTTATCTCGGCGTGACCTTCTTCCACTACCGATCTCATGAGTTGTACGATCGCCCCCGAGTTGAACTCATTGTCATCGGCCGATGATCCTAAGTTAACAAAGGCATCAGCCTCACTATTTTGATCCTGAGGCACATGTTGTAAAGTCCACTCCTTGAATCGATGTAAAGTTACCGGTAGTTTATCTAGGTATCTTTACATTCGTTCCTCTATAACTTCGAACATCCCATTAACTTGGTTCACCATAAGGAGGAAGTCGTGCTTAGCTTCGATCACCTCTGCCCCAAGCTTTAGGCTAGTTTGAGACCTGCAATCATGGCCTTATACTCGGCCTCTTTGTTAGTAAACTTTACAGTCCTAATATATTGTCTAACTACATTACCTATGTGTGGTTTCAAGACAATTCCAAGTCCGGACCCCTTTGCGTTCGGGGCGTCGACCGTAAAGAGGGTCCAGATTCCCGAATAAGTCCCTGAGCTTAACAACAACTCTTTCTCGACCTTGGGTGTTAGGGCCGGTGTAAAGTTGGCTACAAAGTCTTCCAAATTTGAGATTTAATGGCGGTCTGAGGCCGATATTCGATATCGTACCCGCTTATCTATACGGCCCATTTGGCCAGCCGTCCCGAGAGTTCGAGTTTATGCATTACATTCCTTAATAGGTAAGTGGTTACGACACATATGGGGTGACATTGAAAGTACGGTTTCAGCTTCATAGAGGCACTTAGCAAAGCGAGCACCAATATCTCTAGGTAAGGGTATCTAGTTTCGGCCTCACCTAAAGTCCTGCTAACATAGTAAATTTGAAATTGCATACCTTTATCTTCTCGGAATAGGACTCCACTTACCACTATCTCTGATTCTGCCAAGTACAGGTATAGTTGTTCGTCTATCTTCGGTGTGTGAAGCATCGGTGGGCTCGATAGATATCACTTGAGCTCCTCCAAGGCTTGTTGGCAATCTGGGGTCCATGAGAAGTTGCTCGTTTTCTTCAACAGTGAAAAGCACCGATGGCTTTTGTCAGAGGACCTCTAAATAAATCGTCCCAAGGCGGCTATGTGTCTAGTTAACCTTTGTACGGCCTTCACATTGTCCACAACGGTGATATATTTGATGGACTTGATCTTATCAGGGTTGATATCGATTCCTCGGTTGGATGTCATGAATCCGAGGAATTTACCGGACCCAACTCCGAATGCACATTTCTCCGGGTTCAGCTTCATATTGTATTTCTTCAATATGCTGAAGGTTTCCTGCAAATATTTCAAATGGTACTCTGCTCGCAGGGACTTAACCAACATATCGTCAATGTAAACCTCCATTGATTTTCCTATTTGTTCTTCGAACATCCGATTTACTAGGTGTTGGTATGTGGCGCCAGCGTGGTTTAGTCCAAACGACATCATGTTATAGCAGTAGGTGTCGTACTTGGTGATGAAGGAAGTTTTTTCCTGATCACCCGGGTCCATCCAAATTTGGTTGTAACCGGAATAAATGTCGAAAAATCTGAGGATCTCGTGGACGACCGTCGCATTGATCATGTGATCGATGTTAGGCAAAGGGAAAGAGTCCTTGGGGAACGCTTTATTCAAGACTTTATAGTCCGCACACATTCTTAATTTGTTCCCCTTTTGGGGACTACTACTACGTTTGCTAACCAGCTCAGGTATTTAACCTCCCGAATGGACCCTATTTTAAGGAGTTTAGATACCTCGTCCTTGATGAAAGCATATTTCACCTCAGACTGGGGTCTCGTCTTCTGCTTGACCGGGTGGAATTTTGGGTCCAGGCTTAGCTTGTGAGTGGATATTTCGGGCAGGATCCGTGTCATATCAAGGTGGGACTAAGCAAAACAATCTTCGTTAGCTATAAGAAATTGAATGAGTTTTTTCTTGAGCTCAATATCCAACCTCGTGCCCAGGTATACCTTTTGATCAGGAAAGTGTTCGATAAGTAGGACTTGCTCTAGTTCCTTGACCGTTGATTTGGTAGCATCGGAATCGTCGGGAGCTATGAAAGACCGGGGAACCCCGTATTCATCATCCTCGCCCATCTCCTGCTTCTCCGGTTAGGACGGATTCGGTGTCAGTAGTTGCTATTTGGTTTCTCCCTTGGTGACCGAACCCAGCTCCTTTGGTGTCAAAAGTGTGGATATCAGGACTACCTCGCCGACTGCGAACATCTCTTTTGCGGCCGGTAGTTCTCCGTAAACTATTTTTATTCCCTCCGACGTCGGGAACTTCAACACCTGGTGCAGAGTCGAGGGTAACGCCCTCATGTTGTGAATCCATGGTCTCCCCAACAAAGCATTGTACCTCATGTCCCCTTCGATCACATAGAACTTTGTTTCCTGAACGGTCACGGCGGTTTTCACCGATAATTTTATCTCCCCTTTAGTGGTCTCACATGCCATGTTGAACTCGTTTAGGACTCGGACCGC
>AWOL01S0078913.1:1104-11947 GCA_000715115.1 Nicotiana otophora | reverse complement strand
CCCATACTCACCGCCTTTCTACTTAAGGCATCGGCCACCACATTGGCCTTCTCGGGATGATACAAAATGGTGATATCATAGTCTTTCAATAGATCCAACCACCTCCTCTACCTCAAGTTGAGATCCTTCTGCTTGAACAAATTGTAGACTTCGATGATCTATGAACACCTCACACGACACACCGTAAAGATAGTGCCTCCAAATCTTCAGCTCATGAACAATGGCTGCTAAATCTAAGTCATGAACAGGGTAATTCTTCTCCTGAATCGTCAACTGCCGCGTCGCGTATGCAATCACCCTACCATCCTACATCATTAATGCACCGAGCCCAATACGAGATGCATCACAATACACCGTGTAGGATCCTGAACTTGTGGGAAACACCAACACTGGTGTCGTAGTCAAACCAATCTTGAGCTTCTGAAAGCTCAACTCATCCGACCATCTAAATGGGGCACCCTTCTGGGTCAATTTAGTCAATGGAGCTGCTATAGATGAAAACCCCTCGACGAACCAGCAATAATAACCTGCCAAACCTAGAAAACTCCGGATCTCTGTAGCTGAAGTGGGTCTAGGCCAGTTCTGGACTGCCTCAATCTTCTTAGGATCCACCTTTATGCCCTATGCCGATACAACATGCCCCAAAAAGGCGATTGAATCTAACCAAAACTCACACTTTGAAAACTTGGCTTATAGCTAACTATCTATTAGAGTCTGAAGTACAATCTGAAGATGTTGCTCATGCTCATCTCGACTGCGGGAGTAGATCAAGATATCACCAATGAATACGATCACAAAAGAATCCAAATAGGGCTTGAACAACCGGTTCATAGAATCCATAAATGATGTGGGGCATTTGTCAACCCAAATGACATCACTAGGAACTTATAATGCACATACCGAGTCTGAAAAGCCGTCTTAGGGACATCCGATGCTCTAATCTTCAACTGATGGTAGCCTGGCCTCAAATCAATCTTCAAAAATACTTTGGCACCTTGAAACTGATCAAATAATTCATCAATCCTCAGCAACAGATACTTGTTCTTGATAGTGACTTTGTTTAGCTGCCGATAGTCTATACACATTATCATCGACCCATCTTTATTCTTTACGAACAACACAGGTGCACCACAGGGCGAGACACTAGGTCTAATGAATCCCTTATCAAGAAAATCTTGTAACTGTTCCTTTAATTCCTTCAACTTCGTCGGGGCCATACGGTATGGTGGAATAGAAATGGGCTGAGTGCCCAGATCCAAGTCAATACAAAAGTCAATATCTCGGTCGGGTGGCATCCCCGACAGATCTGCAGGAAGCATCTCTGGAAACTCACGCACAACAAGTACTGAATCCATGGAAGGAACCTCCTCACTCGAATCACAAACATAGGCCAAATATGCTAGATATCCCTTCTCGACCATACATCGAGCCTTCTCATAGGAAATAACCCTGCTGGTAGAATGGCTAGGAGTCCCTCTCCACTCTAATCGATGCAACCCTGACATGGCTAAGGTCACCATCTTGGCGTGACAATCCAATATAGCATGATAAGGTAACAGCCAGTCCATACCCAAGATAACATCAAAATAAACCATATCAAGAAGTAAAAGATCTACGCTAGTCTCAAGACTTCCAATAGTAATCTCACACAAGCGATAGACACGATCTACAATAATAGAATCTTCCACAGGTGTGGACACACACACTGGAGCACTCAAATAATCACGAGGCACAACCACATATGAAACAAAATAGGATGACACGTAGGAATAAGTAGAGTCGGGATCAAATAGAATGGAAGCATCTCTATGGAAAACTAGAACAATACCTGTGATAACGACGTCAGATGCTCGGCCTCAGGCCTAGCTGGGAAAGCATAATATCGGGGTTGGGCCCTACCACTCTGAACTACGTCTCTGGGATGGCCTCTAGCTGGCTGGCCTCCACCTCTAACAGCTTGACCTTCACCTTTAATGGCCTGACCTCCACCTATGGATGTCTGAGCCCTGCCTCTAGCTGGCTGAGCGGGCGGTGGAGCAACCGGTGCAGGAACCATGGCATGAGAACTCTGTTGTGGCATGCCGCCCAACAATCTTGGATAAAACCTCCTGATATGACTAGTACCTCCACACTCAAAACACCCATCCTGC
Source organism: Nicotiana otophora (assembly GCA_000715115.1). NCBI lineage: Eukaryota > Viridiplantae > Streptophyta > Magnoliopsida > Solanales > Solanaceae > Nicotiana > Nicotiana otophora. The sequence goes on along the minus strand of AWOL01S0078913.1, from coordinate 9,797 downwards.
TATTGTGGCTACTGAAGCTGACCCGAACGGGCCGGATAACCACGGTGATAACTCTAAATTGGAGGCGCACTGATAGGAGCTGATGGTGCACTGTAGGCTGGCTTCCAAGAATGAGTCACATAAGGACCACGACTCTCTGAAGCACTGTGAGATGCCTGAAGTGCTGACTAAAATTGCCTGGGAGGATGGCCTCTATCAAAAGTACCCCTGCCTCCAGATGCGATGCCACTGAAACTACCGGAATGGCGAGACCTCTTATCAAACACCGTCCCCCTCTCCTGAGCACGAACCATCTCGATTCATCTAGCTATATCTACAGCCTTCTAAAAAGTAATATCATCTCCGGTCTCCTTGGCCATCTGTAGCTTGATAGTGAAAGTGAGCCCATCAATGAATATCACCACTCTCTCCCTCTTCAGTAGGAAGCAAGATAATGGTATGGCGAGCTAGGTCCATAAATCGAGACTCGTACTTGGTAATAGTCATACTACCCTACTGAAGGCGCTCAAACTGCCTGCGGTAATCCTCTCTCAGAGTGACAGGGGTGAACTTCTCTAGAAATAGCTGTGAGAGTTGATACCGGGTAAATGCAGGCGAACTAGTTGGTCTAGTCAACATATAATCTCTCCACCACCTCTTGACGGAACCAATCATCTGAAACACTGCAAAATCGACCCCATTGGTCTTAACTAAACCCATGTTTTGTAGCACCCCGTGGCAGCGGTCTAGATAATCATGTGGGTTCTTAGAAGGTGCACCACTAAAATGAACAGGAAAGAGCTTGGTAAACTTATCTAACCTCAACAAAGCCTCAGAAGGCATAGCACGCCTATTACTGGCTTGTACCGGCTGAACCACCCCAACTGGCGGGGCTGCTAGAGTCTGGTACTGGGGAGTCGCGTGCTCCGAGGTGTGAGTAGCGGGAGTTTGTACTCCTCCTCCAGCACGAGAGACGACTGGTTCCACCGGGAATGTACCAATCTGGTGCATACTCTCCATGTGGCCCACCAAATGGACTAGAGCATCCTGAAGCACTGGAGTGGCTATGAACCCCTTTGGGACCTGAGCTGGTCCAACGGGTATAGTCTGAGCTAGAACCTCCTCCTCATGATCAATTTGGGGCTCCACTGTGGGTGGTGTTGCACGAGCTCTAGGCTGAGCTCTGCCTCTGCCTCGACCTCTGCCCCTAGTAGTAGCTGCCACAGGGGGCTCCAGCTCATGTTTGATTGTAGATGTAGTGTGTGTTCTTTCCATCTGCGAGAGAACAAGAATAGAATGGTTCAATCATCAATGATAGAATAAAATCGCACGATAGAGTAAGAAAGAAGTGAAATTTTTCCTAAACTCCATAGCCTATGGAAGATAAATATAGACGTCTCCATGCCAATCCTCCAGACTCTACAAAGCTTTCTCATGACTCGTGAGACCTAGACAACCTAGTGCTCTTATACCAACTTGTCACGACCCGAAATGCCCACCCTCGGGACTGTGATGACGTAACATTTCACTTGCTAGGCAAGCCAATGTTAGATTAGTTTTTAGCCATTTTTAACAATTCAAATTAAATAATAACCAAGAACTGAATAAATTAAAATAAAGTGAGAAAATCATACAACCGCGATATCAAAATACAATCCCAGAACTTGTGTCACAAGTACTGATGAGCTCGGAACACCACTTATATTATGCTCGCTAGTCAAAGATAGTATAGTATAATATCGTATCTACATGGATTTGGAGTTAAATAATATTTTCATAGTTTCTAGCTTGATTGCTATCCAGAAGAATCAACAATCGAGATTTATATGATTAATAACTAAAATGAACTAAGAATCTAAATCTATTGACTAATGATTATTGAAACAAGGAATAAACAAAGAAGGTTATCAATGGGAGAAGATATGGTTTTGATAGGATAGGTGAACGATAATTGTTTGGGATCTATCTCTAGATAATTCACTTCTAATGTTTAAGTTGGTCTCTCTAATTCACTCAATTATTAGTTCAAAGGTTCAACAAAAACTCCTCTCTCGATTAAGTCTTAACCTCACAAGATGAACCAATTTAAGCACGTGAAGATATGAAAGAATGTGTAGTGGATTGGTCTTTAGGAGAACCTCTCTCGATTATCCTCCTAACTAGGTTTAATCAATGATTCAACTAGTCTCTTTCAATTACTAAGAAGAATTAATAAACTCAACCGACAATATAATGCAAAGATATCACAAGTTATGCCTCTCTCGATTACATGAACATGTGAATATAAATGCAACAGTTAAATTATCCAAAACACTTCAATACATAAAACTAGAGTTATAATCCACAAACAATCATCAATACGCCAAATCCATCAAACCCTAAAGGGAACTACTCCATAGATATGGAACAATTCATCATAAATATGTTTAAAGTATAGGAAAACATAAAACGATCCAAACTCGGGTCTTGAGTGAGGATTGAATGATGAACTCATTGTGCTTTTGCTTATCCAACTCCTCCTTAACCTCCTTAGGTCTCCAATATGTCAAAAGTCCAGAAAATAACGTTTTTCATGTATTTATACCAAGTAGGGTTGGGCCCAGACAAAATCACCCTTTCCTAGCCGAAATAGGATATTTACTCTGTACAATATATACAGGCACACCACATGGGGTGACGCGCCATACGGGGAATTAGTGGGGAAATCCAGAGAGTTGATTTCTGACAAACAACAGGAAAATGGGCAGCCGCGGCTGCGGCAGTGGGGATTTCTCAAAGTACGAATCTTTCTTGCGTTTTGACGTCCAAACTTGGTCCTAGACCCTCGAACGTGATCCCGGCTTAATCCCTTAGGCTTTTACTCATATTTCAAAGTTCCAAATCACTCAAATTCATTCCATAACATCTAAATAGCTCAGGATCACTCCTACCGGGCATAAAACACACAATAAGTGCAAAACACTATCAATTAAAGCTCAAACACAAGTAAAGTGCAGTAAATTAGAGTGCAATAAGCGACTAAAATACGAGATTATAGCCTACCTTAAACACCCCACACTTAAACCATTGCGCTTCCTTGAGAAATCAAATTACACTTCATGTAGACACGACCTTTTTAAATTACTCTCCTTACTCATCACACCAAGAATATTTAAAATAGATTAAGCACTCTAATGTAACATCCTCGCCTCAAGATTTGACTTAAAAGCACCATGCATTATTTATAACCCGCTCACTTACTCTAACGCAGAGGTCAACACATTACCTTTCCTTCATGAATTAAATGCCCTCACACAACAATACAGAGTAGTTCCACACACAATAGACATTAAGAACAATTAGGACCTCAAGATAGAAAGAATTCTCTCACTCTCAGAAACAACATTCATATGCCACAAAAGACGTAACATAGGCTTCCCCGTAGTGTAATACTCTAATAATTGAGCTCATTCAGTCAAGGATCAAGTAGGATTTTAATTAGTTGTAATGTAGGCTGCGATATGGGTAGGATACATTTAGATATAAGAGTGACTACACCTCCCTAAGCACTTTAATACATACATTTCACTATTCAAAACCCGACACTCATGTCAAACCATAACTCCACCTTCATAACAATATACATTAACTCCCTACTTTTTAAAGCACAATTACATCAAGAGTCACCACTATCAAAGATTATTTTGCACAACACTACAACAATTGTTTTTTCTTTCTCTTTTTTTCAATTCAAGTGGCTCTTACTTTTTCAATACAGTGCACCTTTCTCCTTATTTCAATAGTTCCACTCAAAAGCCAAACCAACCACCCCTCACTTCGCTTTTACAAAGTTTATAACAAATTCAAATGCTCACGAGAGGTAAAAGGTTCAAATAGATGGTCAATTCAAACAAATGGGTAAGGTTTGTACCGTGGTTGCCAAAGAAACAGGATTACACGTTCAACGAGGTTAACTACGATATATAACAATTAGGTGGGTAAAATCATATAACTAGCTCAACAAAGAAATGCCTAGATCACTTCCAAGACTAAATAAAACTACTATTTCTCTTTGCAAACACACAGGGAAAGTTCTAGACATCAAATGCAATGCACAAAATAACACAAAACCTCACACACGCATGGCACATAACTCATTGAGGATCGGATTCATCAAGACACTCTAGTCAAAGCAGTTAAGCAAAGTTAAAATCCTACCGTTTAAGGTACTTATACAAGAGTCAAAAACTAAACCTAAGCGTCACAACTAAAGCACTCACTATTCTCAAGGAATAATAAAGTCAAGAGATATTTCCTTCCATTCAATTCATAGCACAAGGTTTCGTACTCTAAAAAGAAACTAACTACAGCCAGTTCAAACAAAACCCTTGGAAAAGAACAGCGGCACAAAGAAAAACCAAGGGGGATTTTTACACTACCTAACAAAAAAAATCTTTTTGTCTTTTTCTTTCTACTTTATTCCCTCAAGAAACCTGTCGAATGATGTCCATCGTCAGGAAAAATTGAGATTTTTTCAAATTTTATGGTTTTTTCATTTTTTCAGCTACTACAACTAACAAAACTAACACATATCCATACAACATACAACATATCCCCCATCCCACACTTTAGGTTGTGGCATATCCCCATGACACACAATTAAAAAGCATAAGGTAAAGGAAACTTCCCTGAACATCTATTCGGGGTCTGAGTCGAAGTCGAGATCCATTCCTCGCCTTCGAACTAATGCGCAAATCCATGCCGACAACTTCTTCTCAGCCCTTTTCGGGTACACCCCACACTTATCTTTCTCACTCAATGCAACCTTCTCTTTTGATCCCTTCACTTTTCACTCAACACTCACATCTAGTTTTTCCTTTTGTGCCCTCTTTTCAACATTCATATCAAAAGTCACCGTCCCCTCGCCCACTCTAAGCATGAGTTTCCTCTCGTGTATATCTAGTATAGCTCTACCCGTTGCTAAGAATTGTCTTCCTAGGATGAGGGGGACCTACTTGTTCTCCTCCATATTCACCACTATAAAGTCTACAGGAAATACAAACTTATCTACTCGATCTAACACATCTTCCATTATCCCCTCGGATATTAAAGTCGTTTGGTCTGCCAGCTACAAAGATATTGGTACCAACCTTATCTCTCCAATCTCCTTCTCCAGTTTTCTGTAAATAGATAGAGTTATTAAGTTAATTGAGGCACCAGAATCACATAATGAATTATCAAAATTTATAGTTCCTAATGAGCAAGGAATAGTAAAACTCCTGGATCTCCTCACTTTTGTGGGAGTTTGTTTTGCAATATAGCACTACAATGCTCTGTGAGCTTCACCACTGAGGTCTCCTCGATTTTCCTCTACTTTGTAAGGATCTCTTTCAAGAATTTGGCATAAGCAGGCATTTATGAGAGCACTTCTGTGAATGGTAAGTTTACATGAACCTGTTTCAGCGCATCCAGAAATTTCTCAAACTGCTTGTCCAGCTTTTCTCTACATAGCTTCTGAGGGAAAGGTAAAGCGGACATATGTATGCTCTCCTCATGTTCCTCCCTTCTCAGTTTTCCCTCCTCTTCCTTCTTTTTCTCAGTTTTCATTTGGCCTTTCTTATTCTTATCATCATCACTTTTCAGCTGCTCCCCACTTTCTTTTGCAATTATCACATCTTTTTGGATTGGGGTGGGATTGTTCAATACTTGGCCACTTCTCAATGTCACAACATTCACTGTTTCTTTGGAATTTCTCTCAGTATCAGCGGGGAGAGTTCCTGGAATCCTCGCAGATAATAGAGTGTCTAGCTACCCAACCTGTCTTTTCAATTTTCGAAAACCAGTACCTATTTTTTTGATAGATGCTCCATGTTCCCGTATAGTTGCGTTATGAGTTTCAAGCCTCTCATCAGTATTCAAAATGAAGGCCTTCACGAGATCTTCTATGCCAGATTGAATGAGCTATTGATGCTGAAATTGTTGCCTCTGCTGATTTTGGAATGTTTGAGCTCCTTGTCCCTGGGGTCTAGAGTTATTTTGTTGCCTTGCATTCGCGGTACTCCCAGGTGAACTTCATGAAAAATAGGGGTGCCTCTGACCCATTTCATTAAAATTGTAGTTTCCCACAGCATTTACTTCCTTAGTTGAGGCTTGACACTCATGAGTAGGGTGTCCTCTTCCATATATATCACAAGCTGCATGAGGCTCACTCTGTATCGACGCTAAGGTCAGCTTCCTTATATCTTTGGCCATAGCAAGTTGTACCTGCACAGATGTGTTAGCATCAACTTGGTGAACACCAGTTGATCTTCTTCTTTCAGCACTCTTAGAGGGCCACTGATTTGCATCTTCAGATAACTCGTCAAGAATTTTGACTATCTCCTCTGGAGTCTTTTTTTATCAACGTACCCTAAGATACATTGCTCGATGTTCTACGTGAGGCCGATGTGAATCCATCCCAAAAGTCCTGGAGTTGCATCCAGAGTTTAATTCCGCTATGTTGACACTTTCTAACAATCTTCTTAAACCTCTCCCATGCTTCAAAAACAGTTTCATTCTCTTTCTGGCAGAAGTTATGGATTTCCCTTATAAACTTGCCCGTCTTATCTGAGGAGAAATATTTATCAAGAAATTTTCTTGTCATCTCCTCCCATGTTCTGTCACGACCCGAAATTTCCCACCGACAGGACCGTGATGGCGCCTAACATTTCACTTGCTAGGCAAGCCAACGTTAGAAAAACATTGTTAAACAAATTCATTATTTACATTCAGCAAATAACAATAATTAACTAAGATGAAATATAATAAGTGCAGACTATCATAAAACTGTATTAATTACTACCACTCGAATCTAGAGTCACAATTCACGAGCATTCTAGAATTTACTACAAGTAATAGTCTGAAAGAAATACAACTATCTGAATGAAAGAAAATAATAGGACATAAAAGATAGACGGGGACTTGAAGGTCTGTGAATGCCGACAGATCTACCTTGAGTCTCCGGATAGCGGACCAGTAGCAAATCTCGATCAACCTGAGCCAGTATCAAAATCTACACAGAAAGTGCAGAGTGCAACATCAGTACAACCGACCCCATGTCCTGGTAAGTGTCGAGCCTAACCTCGGTGAAGTAATGACGAGGCTAGGACAAGACACCCACATGAACATACAATGGGGGGATACAACATAAAGAGTGAGAATAATAAAAAGACAGAATTAAACCGAAAATCGTTAAATGAATTGAGCAATTAAAACAGCAAGGAAAACTGTACGACATCACCCTTCGTGCTTTTACTCTCAACCTCACCAAATAATAAATAAGACCGCACGACATCACCCTTCATGCTTTTACTCTCTTCCTCACAATATAAATAATCCATGCATGGCATCACCCTTCGTGCTTTCCACTCTTCCTCATCATATAAATAAATCACGGACGACATCACCCTTCTTGCTTTACACTCTTCCTCACAATATAAATACATCACGTACAGCATCACCCTTCGTGCTTTACACACTTCCTCACAATATAAATAAATCATGTACGGCATCACCCTTCGTGCTTTACACTCTTCCTCACAATTCACAGAATCAATCACAACAGATAGAGAGAAGTTTCACAAAGAAATCAATATTTCATCAATGATTACTTTCACAATTTAACATCTCAATCTCGCATCAATATTCACAATTTTATCAACCTTGGTGGAACCGGATACAAGTCTCGCAACATTTCAACAACAAAAATAAGCATGGATAACAAGATTTAAGCCTATAAATTTGCAAGAATGGAATTTCACTCGCATGCTATGACTCGACTACAATGCATAGATGCTCGTCACCTCAACTATACATCGTATTCAACAACAAAATACGTAGAAAATAATCACACAATACCTATTCCCTCAAGCCAAAGTTAAACATAACACTTACCTAGCTCCGAAGGCCACTAAATTTTCAATCACAACTTTTCCTTTGGGATTCACCTCCAAACAACTCGTATCTATTAAAAAATGACTCAATAATATCAAACATTACTAAAGGAATCAACTTTAATGAATAATTACATATTTTCCAAATTTTCCTCCAAAAAGTCAAAAATTGACTCCGGGCCCGCTTAGTCAAAACCCGAGGTTCGGACCAAAATTCATTTACCCATTCACCCCCGAGCCCGAATATGTAATTGATTTTGGAATACGACCTCAAATCAAGGTCTAAATTCCCGAAATCCCTAATTTCTACCCTAACCCCTAATTCTATCATAAAAACTCTAGATTTTAAGTTGAATTCTTGTAAAATGAAGTAAAAGATTGAAAGAACGAGTTAAGGAACACTTACCTATGATTTGGGGAAGTAAATGTCTTTGAAAAATCACCCTAGGCCTCTTACCCTTTTGAAACGAGAAGAAAATGGCTGGAGTCTGAATTAAATGAACTCACTGCCCAACGAGCTTCGCACATGCAGTGCTTTGGTCGTACCTGCGCATCCGCACGTGCGGACAGGACGTGCGCTTATGCAGAAAAGGACTGGGCCAACTGGGGCCGCACCTGCGGACAAGGTTCCGCTTCTGCGGTCCCGCTCCTGCGGAGAGAATTCCGTGTTTGCGGAAAAATAAAGTCCTGGCCTGGGTCGCACCTGCGGGGCTATCGCTCGCACGTGCGACCAAAGGCTCGCAGGTGCAGGCACACCAGATTTGGTGCACCAGCAGCCTTGTTGAGGTTTGAACTCAACTCGCG
>AWOL01S0078907.1:0-13492 GCA_000715115.1 Nicotiana otophora | reverse complement strand
AAAAACAAATGCGACAGCTGAGGAAGGAAAGAAATCTCACCGAGACATCAGAAAAGGTTGGGAAATCCTAAACCAAAGAACTTATGGCTGGAAACGGTGAAGATAATATTGATTTGGATGCAAGAGAGGCAGCCCAACAACGAGAAAAGGATGCACGGGATGCTGAAGAAGCAGCTATTAGAGATGCGCAGAACATCTATGAAGAAGAGAGGGGTCTCATACTTAATCAACATCAACCCTTGCCTGGGTGACCACTTAGCAATTATGCTAGACCGGTCTACAATCAAGGATTATCCAGTGTTAGACCACCTCCAATTGTAGCAAACAATTTTGAGTTGAAGCAAGCGTTGCTTCAAACCCTTCAGAGGGAAGCCAAATGCAAATCCGAACACTCATCTTATGGACTTCGAGGAGATTATGAACACCTTTCAATATAATGGTGTGTCAAAAGATGCAGTGTACTTAAGGGCATTCCTCTTTTCAGTTAAAGATGATGCTAAGGAGTGGCTTCGATGTTTGCCCAGTGGATCGATTAGAACTTGGGAGGAGATGACCAGAAAATACCTTGATAAATATTTCTCCTCGGCTAAGACGGGCAAGATTAGAAGAAAAATCCATAACTTCTTTTAGAAAGAGACTAAAATTATTTTTGAAGCATGAGAGAGGTTTAAGGAGATAGTTAGAAAGTGTCAATATAGCAGAATTGAACTCTGGATGCAACTCCAAGATTTTTAGGAAAGATTGACACCGGCATCACATAGAACATTGAGCAATGCAATTGGAGGTCCTTTGATGAATAAGACTCTAGAGGAGATAATTACAATTCTTGATGAGTTATCTGAAGATGCTAATCAGTGGCCCTCTATGAGTGATAAAAGAAGAAAATCAAATGGTGTTCACCAAGTTGATGCTAATATATCTGTGCAGGTACAATTTGATGCTATGGCCAAAGAACTATGAAAATTGACCTTAGCCTCGATACTAAATGAGCCTCACACAACCTGTGATATATGTGAAAGAGGACACCCTACTCATGAGTGCCAGGCCTTAACTGAGGAAGTGAATGCTGTGGGAAATTATAATGCAATGGGTTAGAGGTACCCCGATTTTTCGTGGAGTTCACCTGGGGGTACTGCGAATTCATAGGAATAAAGCAACCCCAGACCTCAAGGACAAGGAGCTCCTGGTTTTATGAATCAATAGAGGCAATAATTTCAGCCTCAACAGCCCATTCAGTCTAGCGTAGAAGATCGCATGAAGGCCTTCATTCTGAAATCTGATGAGAGGCTTGAAACTCATAGCGCAACTATGCGGGAACATGGAGCAGCAATCAAAGAACTAGGCACTAGTTTTCGAAACCTGGAAAGACAGGTTGTGCAGCTAGCCACTCTATTGTCTGAGAGGATTCCAGGAAATCTCCCCACTGATACTGAAAGAAATCCCAAAGAAACAGTGAATGTTGTAACTTTGAGAAGTGGGCAAGTGTTGGAAGATCCCACCCCGATCCAACATGATATAAAACTTGAAAAAGAAATTGGGGAGCAGCTGAAGAATGATATTGATAAAAAGAAGAAAGGCCCGAGAAAGTTGAGAAAAAGATGAAATGAGAAACTTCGAGAAGGAAGGAACATGATGAGAGCGAGCAGTTTGAGAAATTTCTGGATGTGCTGAAATAGGTTCATGTAAACTTACCATTCAGAGAAGTGCTCTCACAAATGCCTTCTTATGCCAAATTCTTGAAGGAGACCCTTACAAATAAGAGGAAAATCGAGGAGACCTCAGTGGTCAAGCTCACAGTGGATTGCATCGCGATATTGCAAAACAAACTCTCAAAAAAGTGTGGAGATCCGGGGAGTTTTACTATACCTTGCTCATTAGGAACTATCAATTTTGGTAAATCTTTATGTGATTCTGGTGCCTCAATTAACTTAATGCCTCTATCTATTTACAGAAAATTAGAGAAGGAGATTGGAGAGATAAGGTCAGTACCCATATTTTTGCCGCTGGCGGACCAAACGACTTTAATACCCGAGGGGATAGTGGAAGATGTGGTTAGTTCATATTTTCTATGGATTTTATAGTGGTGAAAATGGAAGAAAACAAGGAGGTCCCCCTTATCCTAGGAAGACCATTCTTAGCAATGGGTAGAGCAATATTGGATATACATGAAAGAAAACCCATGCTTAGAGTGGGTGAGGAGACTGTTACTTTTGAGATGAATGTAGGAAAGGGGGTGCAAAAAGAAAAACCAGCTGCAAGTGTTGAGTGGAAAGTAAAGGGCTAAAAAGAGAAGGATGCGGTGAGCGAGAAAGATAAGTGTGGGGTGTACCCCAAGAAGGCTGAGAAGAAGTTGTCTGCATGGATGTGCGCATTAGTTCGAAGGCGAGGAATGGAGCCCGACTTTGACTCAAACCCCGACTAGATGTTCAGGGAAGTTTCCTCTACCTTATGCTTTTTAATTGTGTGTCATGGGGACATATCACATCTTAAAGTGTGTGGTGGGGGATATGTCGTATGTATGTTTGTATAGTAGTTTTCTTTTTGTTAGTTGTAGTTAGTAGAGATAGAAAAGAAATTTGAAAAAACATAAAAAAATTAAATTTTTTGATTTTTCCTGATGATGGATATCATCAACAGGTTTCTTGAGGGATTAAAATCGAAAGAAAAAGACAAAATGATTTTCTTTTGGTTAGGTAGTGTAATAATTCCCCTTTTATTTTTCTTTGTGCAGCGGTTCTTTTTCCAAGGGTTTTGTTTGAAGCAGGTGTAGTTAGTTTTTGTTTTGTAGAACAGTAGGAAACCTTGTGTTGTGATTTGAATTGAAGGAAATATCTCTTAATTTTATTATACCTTGAGAATAGTGAGTTCTTTAGTTGTGACGCTTAGGCTCAGTTTTTGACTATTGTATAAGTACTTTAAATTGTATGATCTTAACTTTGCTTGACTGCTTTGACTAGAGTGTCTTGATAATCCAATCTTGAGTGAGTTATGTGCCATGTGCGTGTGAAAGTTTGTGTATTTGTTGCATTGCATTTGATGTCTAGAACTTGCCCCGTGTGTTTCCAAAGAGAAATGGTAGTTTTATTCAGTCTTGGAAGTGATATATGCATTTCTTTGTTGAGCCAGTTATATCCTTTTACCCACCTAATTGTTATGTATCTTAGTTAAACCCTTTGAGCCTGTAATCATGCTTCTTTGGCAACCACATTACAAGACTTACCCATTTATTTGAATTGACCATCTATTTGAACCATTTACCACTCATGAGCACTTGAATTTGTTATGAACTTTGTAAAGGTAAAGTGTGGGGTGGTTGGTTTGGATTTTGAGTGGAACTATTGAAATAAGGAGAAAGGTGCATTGTTTTAAAATAGTAAGAGCCACTTCAATTGCAAAATAAAATAAAAGATAAGTCTATGATTGTGAAAAATAATCCTTGATAACGGTCACTTGATGTAATTGTGCTTAAAGAAGTAGGGAGTTAATGTATATTGATGTGAAGGCGGTGTTTTGGTTTGACACAAGTGTGGGGTTTTGAACAGTGAATTGGATGTATTTAAAGTTCTTACGGAGTTGTAGTCACTCTTATATCTAAATGTATCTTACCCACCCCCAACCTACATTACAACCAGTGAATGTCCTACTTGTTCCTAGACTGAATGAGCTCAATTAGTAGAGTAGTACACTACGGGCAAGCCTATGGTACGTCTTTTGTGGCATATGAATGTTGTTTCTGAGAGTGAGTGAATTCTTTCTATATTGAGTTCCTAACTGTTCTTAAATTTTATTGTGTGTGGAACTACTCTCTATTGTTGCGTGAGGGCACTTGATTCATGAAGGAAAGGTAATGTCGTTGACCTCTATTTTACAGTAAGTGAGCGGGTTATAAATAATGCATGGTGCTTTTGACTCAAATTTTGAGGCTAGGATGTTACGATATTATACTTAATCTGTTTTAAATATTCTTGGTATGATGAGTTATGAGAGTTGTTGAAATAGGTCGTGTCTATATGAAGTGTAGTTTGATTGCTCGAGGACGAGCAATGGTTTGAGTGTGGGGTGTTGATGGTAGGTTATAATCTCGTATTTTAGTCTCTTATTGCACTCTAATTCTGTCACGACTCCAATTTCTCTCCGTAGGATATCGTAACGGCACCTAGTCTCTAAGACTAGGTAAGCCTCACAATTTTGTGGAATAACTTAATATAAAGCTTAAACGCAACCTCAACATCGTAAATAAATAAGAACTGCGATTCAAAATAGTTACAACTCCCAAAACCCGGTAGAAATAAGTCACAAGCTCTAAAGAGAAAAATACTAAACATCTCTATACATCAGAGTCAAATGAGGAATGAGGAAAACAACATAATAAAGATAGAGGGGGACTCAGAGGTATGATGACACTGGCAGATATACCTTACATACGGGCTATTTTACTGGTACCTGGTCTGGTAAGCAGTACCTATATTTGCACAAAAAGATATACAGAAGTGTAGTATGAGTATACCACAACGGTACCCCGTAAGTGCCAAGCCTAACCTCAATAGAGTAGTGACGAAGTCAGGTCAGGAAACAAGGCAGAAGATATAATAATATAATGAAATGACTGAGAAGTGAGCAATGAGAAATTACAGAAAGATAACAACACAGGAAATATAGATAAACAACAGGGGCGCTCCCGAGGTACCGCCTAGTAGTCCCAAAAGTAAATACACAATAGGGGCTCTCCCGAGGTACCACCTCATAGTCCCAAAAGTAAATATGCAACATGGGCGCTCTCGAGGTACCGTCTCGTATTCCCAAAAGTAAATATGCAGCAGGGGCATTCCCGAGGTACTGCCTGATAGTCCCAAAAGTAAATATACAACAGATAACTAATGGGAGAATGAAGTTACAACAAATAATCCTACAGTTTAAGACTAAATACAAAATTAAGGAAGCATGTAATTCAACTAAGCATGTTGCACAAATTTCAAGTAAGAGATAAGACAGATAGACATGCGCCATTAGGCTAAAAATGACGACTACACGTGCTAGAGTAACTCAATTAAGGGAATAAAAGGAATTATTTAGTAAAAACCAGAATTATCAACATTTATCCCGAGTATGCACTCGTCACCCCGCGTACACGTCCTTCACGTATTGCAATTTACCATAACAGTACCAAATCCTAAGGGAAATTTATCCCACACAAGGTTAGACAAGTCACTTACCTCAAATCTCGCTCAATCAATCAATAAGAATGCCTTTCCCTCGACTTTCCATCTCTGATCGGCTAGAATCTAGCCAAAACAATTACATACTATAAATATAACTATAAGAAACTAATTTAAATAATGAAACTATGACTTTTGCAAAAGAATTGAAATATCGCTCCAAAAAGTCGACCCAGGCCCACGTCTCGGAACCCGACCAAAATCACAAAATCCAAACACCCATTTGATAACAAGTCCAAACATATAAGAATTACTCAAATCCGACCTCATTTGTCCTTTCAAACCCCAAATATTCTGTCTAAGAACTTTCACCATTGTTTCCCAAATTTCTCAACCCAAATCCTTAATTAAATGAATAAATTAATGATAGATTAGTAGAGATTAATGAAAACTGAGTCAAAAATCCTTACCCAAATCTTTCCTCTGAAAATCCCTCAAAATTTGCCTCAATCCGAGCTCTCTAGGCCCAAAAATGGAGAATGAAGTCAAACCCTCGAACTTAGGCCTTGTTTGCCCAATTAAACCACTTCTGCGAAGCCATAGACGCATCTGCAGCTCCGAACCTGCGAAAATTCCATCGCAGGTGCGGTCCGCACTAAGGTCCCACACTATCCACTTCTGCGGACTAAGCGTGCATTTGCGCTTCCGCTCCTGCGGGCATAGGAGTGCTTTTGCGCATGCGCTCTTGCTACCATGTCCGCTTCTGCAATCACCAGGACTTCCTGGCCTTTCCGCTTCTACACTTTCCCAATTGCATGTGCGAATTCGCTTCTGCGGAACTCTAACCGCATCTGCGGTCCAAACTGAGCAGGCCACAAACCGCTTCTGTGGCTCGATGGGCACATCTGCTGTGCCGCACCTGCGGCCCAAAGTGCGCAGGTGTGATTGCACCAGACATAACAATGCTTCAGCTTTCCCACAAGTCCAATATTATTCTGGATTTAGTACGAATCACACCCGGGGCCCCGAGACCCCGTCTGAATATACCAACAAGTCCTAAAACATCATACGGACTTAGTCGATCCTTTAAATCACATCAAACAATGCTAAAAACATGAATTGCATATCGATTCAAGCATAATGAACTTTAGAACTTCTAACTTCTATATTCGATGCTGAAACCTATCAAATCAAGTCCGATTGACCTCAAAATTTGCACAAAAGTCACAATTGACATTATGAATCTATTCCAACTTCTCGAATCAGAATCCGACCCCGATATCAAAAAGTCCACTCCCGGTCAAACTTTCCAAGAATCATCTAATTTTCCAATTTTTGCCAATTAACGCCGAAATGACCTACGAACCTTCAAATCAACATCCGAACACACTTCTAAGACCAAAATCACGATACAGAGCTATTGGAACCGTCAAAACTATATTTCGGAGTCGTCTTCACACAATTCAAACTATGGTTAACTCCTACGAATTAAACTTCCATATTAGGGACTATGTGTCCCATTTCACTCCCAAATCAAAAACCAAACCTTCCGGCAAGTCACGTAACCACATAATGAAATAGAAGGAGAAATAAATAGGGGTTCAGGGATAATACTCTCAAAACGACCAGCCGAGTAGTGACAAATTCACTGCACTTTATTCATATTTGAGCTTTAATTGATAGTGTTTTGCACATATTATGTGTGTTTATGCCTTGCAGGAGTGATTTCGAGGTATGTAGATGTTATGGAATGAATTCGAGTGATAAAGAGATTTGAAGTCTGAGTAAAAAATCAAGGGATTAAGCTGGAATCTTGTTCGGGGATCGAGGACCATGTCTGGACGTCAAAATTGAGATTTAAACCCAAATATTTGCTGCATGTTAGAATCAACTCTCTAGATTTCCCCACTAATGCCCCGCATGGGCGTCGCCCCATGCGGCATGCCCGTGCAATCTTTACAGAGTGAAAATCCAATTTCAGCTAGGAGGAGGTTATTTCGTCTAGGCCCGACCCTACTTGGTATAAATACGCGGAAAAATATTATTTTCTAGACTTTTGACATACTTTTGACTAAGGAAGCTAAGGAGGAGTTGGAAGAACACAAGCACAAGGATTTCATCATTCCTTCCTCACTCAAGACCCGAGTTTGTATTGAATTTATATTTTTCTATACTTTAATTTTATTTGTGATGAATTTCTCCATATCTGTGGAGTAGTTCTCTTTAGGGTTTGATGAATTTGGTGTATTGATAATTTTTTGTGGATTATAACTCTAGTTTTATGTACTAAAACGTTATTGGATGATATAATTGTTGCATCTATATTCACTTGTTCATGTAATCGAGAGAGGCATAACTTGTGATATCTTTGCATCACATTATTGGTTGAGTTCATTAATTCTTCTTACTAACCGAAAGAGGCTAGTAGAATCATTGATTAAACCTAGTTATGAGGATAATCAAGAGAGGTTCTCCTAAAAACCAATCCACTACGCATTCTTGCATATCGCCACGTGCTTAAATTAGTTTATCTTGTGAGGTTAAGACTTAATCGAGAGAGGAGTTTTTGCTGAACGTTTGGACTAATAATTGAGTGAATTCGAGAGACTCACTTAAATATTAGAAGTGAATTATCTAGAGTTTGATCCCAAACAATTATCTTGCACCTATCGTATCAACCCCTACATTCTCTCATTGATAACTTCCTTGCTTACCTTTGTTGAGATTGCCATTAGTCAATAGCTTTAGATTTTTAGTTAATTGAAGTTAGTAATCATATAAATCTCAATTGTTGATCAACTTGAATAGGAATCAAGCTAGAAACTATAAGAATACTATTTAAATCCAATCCATGTGGATACGATATTATACTATACTATATTTGACTAGCGAGCATAATTTAAGTGTGTGCTTCGAGCTCGTCAAGACCCCATCCAATTATACCAGCTAGTCCATAAACATAATCCAGACATACTCGAGTCCTAGGAACATATAAATTAACATCGCAACCAATAATAAAATTCTAAACCAAACTAAACAACTTCTAAACTTCAAACGTCTTCCAACTAGCTCCGAACGCGACGAATCATGCTTAGACAACTCGGAATGACACCAAATTTCACACACAAGTATAAAATGAGAAAACGAACCTACTGTCCAGCGTTGAATACCAAGCGGGATTCGATATCACCAAAGTCCAATTCAAGTCAAACTTAGATATCCTTAAAACCTTTAAAATGCCAAGTTTTGACAATATGCGTTGAAACGCTCCCAGCTCATCCAAAACTCGATCCAAACATATATGCCTATGTCCAAAATTACCATATACATCTATTGGAACCTTTAAATCACAATTCCGAAGTCGTTTACTCAAGTGTTGACTTAAGTTAAACTCGGCCATCTTAGGCCACTATTATGGAACTAAGTGTTTCGAATTCAACCCGAACCATTTTAAAATCAAACTAACCGCCCCCGCAAGTTATGAAATAGGTAACGCACACAGGGAAAGTTTTAAATAGGGGAACAAGATTATAAAAAGAAAAATGACCGATCGGGTCGTTACGTATTTCCAAGAAACAGCTCCTCCACCAATGGTAAAAATATATCCACATGTGAATTGTTTTTAGTTGATCCGGTGATTCAATTTTCATTACTACACCCTTAAATGGTAGAGGGAAACATATTGTAGTGCAAAGAAAAGTTTTGAGAATATTTCAAATATTTCAAAACTTGTTTCGTTGCCATCTAACAAGTTTGATTGAGAATACTTGTATATAGACTCAGTTTAATTATTGCACAAGCTATATCTGATTGTATACAGTTCATGATGTACATCAAACTTCCCAACACTCTGGCATAATCTAACTGAAACTTGCTTCCATCGTTATTCTTAGCAAGAGCAAAGTTTATATCAATCGTAGTTTTGGCAACTTTGAAATCCAATATTTAAACTTTTCAAGTACCATTTTAAAAATAATGATACTGAGATAATGCTAAACCTTGAGGAGTCTTAACGATCTTGATTCCCAAAATTAGGTCGGAAACTCCTAAGTCTTTTATATCAAACTTACTTATTAGCATACGCTTTGTAGCATTTATGTTGGCAATATCATTACTCATTATGAACATATCGTTCACATATAAACAAACAATGATTATATGGTTTGGAGCATTCTTAATGTAAACACATTTATCACACTCATTAATCTTGGAACCATTTGACAATATTGTAGGGTCAAATTTTGTACTCCATTATTTGGGTGCTTGTTTAAGTCCATAAACAGATTTAATAAGTCATCACACCTTCTTTACATTTTCGAAAATCACAAACACTTCGGGTTGTTCTATGTAAATATTTTCCTTCATATCTCCATTCAAGAAGGCGATTTTCATATCCATCTGATGAATTTGAAGACCTTACAAGGCGCTCAATTCTATTAACACATGAATGAATGTAATCCTCGTTATCGACGTGTAATTGTCAAAATAATCAAGACATTTTTGTTGTCAAAACCCTTTGACAACCAGTCTTGCCTTATATATATCAATAGTACCATCATCTTTTGTTTTTATTTTGAAAATCTGTTTGGAAACCCAGAGGTTTGTTCCCTGGAGGAAGATCAATTATTTCTCAAAAGTATAGTTATTTAAAATAGATTCTATTTTACTATTGATTGCCTCTTTTTAAAATTGTGCTTCCAAGAAAGACATAGCCTCTTTAATATTTGAAGCTCATCTTCCAATAAGAATGTTAAAAAATCTTGTCCAAAGAAAGTAGATATCCTTTTATGCTTATTACATTTTGGATTTTCCTCATTGGGTGTACTTTTCTTTGCTTCTTCCCGAGGTCGATTACATTTTTAGATATTCATATTTCTTTTTGTGCGGATATATATTTTTTCAAGAATTCAATATTATCTAATTCTATTACTGCATTAATGTGAATTTCAAGATTTTACTATTTATGAACCATAAAATGATAAGTTTTACTATTTGTTTCATATCATATGAAAATGCTAATAATAGTTTTTGGTCCTATTTTTACTCTTTTGGGTTTAGAAATTTTCACTTTAGCCAAATATCCCGAAACTTTGAAATATTTCAAGTTGAGATTTCTTCCTTCTCATTTTTCATATGAAATGAATTGTTTTGACTCATTGCATTCAAACTTAGGCAATACTTAATCATTTCTCACATTGTTTTGAAATTGACATATCGTAAATTATTTGACTCAAGTAAGAAAAAACTTCAACATTATTCATATCTATAGCTATTATATTCAGCTTAACAATGCCCTCAGTTAGGTAATATGTTCCTACATATACATTATTATTACTTGTTATAATTTTATCAGAAATAAATATGCAGTTAAACCTATTCTTAACGTAAAGTGTGATGGAAACTAAGTTCTTGTGAATTTCAGGAATGTCACAACCACAATTTTCCACCTTAGGATGCAGTGATGGTACCTAGTCTCTAAGACTAGGTACGCCTAACAAACAAGATAACAAGAAACGTGTAACGACTAAAAAGAAGATATAAACTGATAAGTCTTACAAAAATCACAATACTGAACCACAATAAAATATTTTCCAAAACTCGGTGAGACTGAGTCATAAGCTATACAGAAAATTACTAATATCTCAATACACATCACTGTCCGAATAGAGTAATAACAGTAATAAGAGAAATGCGGAAGGTAACCCCGAGGCGTTCAAGCATCGGGCAGGTATACCATGAAATCTCCAGAAATAACTGTATGATCACTAGCGCCCGCCACGAGCAGATGTACCTGGATCTGCACAAAAATATACAGAAGCGTAGTATGAGTACACCACAATTTTACACAATAAGTATCAAGCCTAACCTCGATAGAGTAGTGACGAGGCCAGGTCAAGACACCTACTAGGACAAAAGAAACTGAACAAGGTATAGTACGGTTAAATAATGTGAAATGATGACAATAAAGTATTTCAATGATGTAAGCTAGCAACGGAATCTAAAACAACAAAGGTAAAAAGGAATGAAAACGTGTTAATAACTTCAAGAAATCAATGCGGACAAATACATGTAAAACAAATAAAGAAATGACAAAACTGTTCAACCAACAAGCCTCTTTAACATAGAGTATACAACAAGAATCACAACTGATGTTCCTCCTCATTTCCACATTTCACAATTCCAATCATAATCTTTCCTTATATCACCACGTGAGCCTTGCATTTAGTTTTGAAAATTATTTTTCCGAAATAGTTACACGTGTTTTAACTCCCTTATCTCACTGTGTGACTTCAAGTAGTTCCCCTGCTAGCAACACGTGTATCAAGCCCACCTTATCTTATCGCATGTGTATCAACCCCTAGCCTTATACCACCACATGCATATCAATATCATAATACAATCAAAACTCGCACTACAAGTGCCCATATGCCACAACATGCCACAAAGTCAACAATACCAATGTTTCAACAACAAATAGCCCATGGATCAACCATGATGTGTACAAAAATCTCAACAATAACAAAATAAATGAGAATATGCTCAACAATAAAGATATCTCAACAATTAACAACTTCACCTCAATGTGATAAAGGCTTTTACAACTTCAACACCAATAACAACTACAAGTAAATGTAATTTAACAATTTAAGAGGTAACAAGACAATAAGGAAGGCAATAATATCAACTAAAGCATATAAGAGCAAAATAACAAGTAAAAGGTAGAACAAGTATTAACAACGTCAAATAGATCATGTAAGAGTAGATTAACACATGTAAGAGTAGATTAACAATGAGAAATATAACATGTATGACAATTCAATTAAAGGCATGAAAATAGTCTAAATAACCAAAACCCGTCAAATACCACATATAGCCCGTGTACGCACTCATCACCTCGCATACACGTCTTCCACATAACACAATTAGCATAATCAACCCAAATCCTAAGGGGTAGTTCCCACACAAAAAGTTAGGCAAGATACTTACCTCAACTAGTCCTACTCAACTCTCGAAAATAGCTTTTCCCCTTAAACTCTCCTCCACAACGCTCAAATCTAACCAAAAATGACTTAATAACATCAAACAATACAAGAGAAATAAATTACAATAGATAAAGCTATGATCTTTATACATTTTCCAAAAAGTCAACAAAAGTTAACCCGGGCATGCCTGGTCAAAACCTGGGTCTAAGCCCATAACCTCACGAGTCCATATATGTATTTTGTTTTCAAATTCGAGTCCAAATCGACTCTCAAAACTCAAATCTTCATTTTTCAAAACTTTGACAAAAATCCTTAAACTCCCTCTTTGATTCACATAAATTTGATGTTAACTATAAGATATAATCATGAAATATAGTTAGAAATTGATTAGAATCACTTACCCAATGTTTGTTGATAAAAATCCCCTCTCCAAATCTATCTCCTACCAAGTCTAGCGTTCCAAGATATGAGAAATGATACCTAAATCCCGAATTTTCTAACTTTTGTTCAGTTGTAGATAGCGCAATTGCGACAATTGCAAACCCTTGCAATTGCGAAGAATTTCTCGCAATTGCGGCGCTGTCAGACTTAAGGGGAACTTCGCAAATGTGACTGTGGGTTTGCAAATGTGAACCTTGTTCCCATAGCAAATGCGAAATGTACTACCCATACCGGTACTTCGCAATTGCGACACTTGAGACCCCCCTCCTAGGTTCGCAATTGCGAGGCTGGTGCTCGCAATTGCGACATCAGAGCACCAACACACCAGCAAGTTCAGTTTCAGTCCAAAACATTCCAAATCACGTCCAAAACTCACCCGAGCCCTCGAGACTCCAAACCAAACATACACACAAGTCTAAAAATATCATACGAACTCGCTCGCATGATCAAATCACAGAAACAACATCTGGAACCACAAATCGGACACCAAAACGCATGAATTTCAAAATAAACTTCAAGAACATCAAGAATTGCAACCAATCGTCTGAATACTATCAAATAAACTCTAATTGACACCAAACTTTGCAGACAAGTTCTAAATAGCATAGCATACCTATTCCAAGCTCCAAAAGCAAATTCCGAATCCGATAGTCAAATTCAACCTACGATCAAACTTCTAAACTTCAAATTGTCAATTTTTGGCAAAACAACACAAATCAACCTATGGACCTCCGATTCTGGGCATATGACCAAGTCCAAAATCATGGTACAAACTTATCGGAGCTATCAAAATACCGTTCTGGGGTCATTTTCACAAAAGTCAAAGTTTGGTCAATATTTCTAACTTACGCTTCTAAGCCAAGAACCAATGGGTCTAAATCAACCTCAAACCTTTTCAGAAGAAAATCAATC
>AWOL01S0078901.1:0-10323 GCA_000715115.1 Nicotiana otophora | reverse complement strand
ACTCTCGAGAAAGTTCTAATGGATTCGAGATTAATATGTAACAACTGAGAATTTTTGGCGGATTTGTTTATGGCTAAAATTTGAGATTTAAGTTGGATGGTGTCAAGACTTGTGGCATTTTTGTATATCATTATGGATTTTATATTTCAGTATCAGGAAGGTGAATAAAACGGCCTTAGACTCAAATAAGGTATTTTCAGAGTGGGTGTTTCGGTTGTGGTATTTATAGGGGTAATTATGATATGGTGAGACTCTACAAATATTTTGGTGGAAATATTCTTGGGTTTGGTGACCTACGTGGTTTGGTCGTATTAGAGGAATTTAGTTCTAATAGCTTGGTTATGTGCAGATGGATTTCAAAGTATTCTTGATGGTTTCTACCATGGTTTGAACCGAATATTTTCTACTGCTGTGGGAAACGTGTTGTGTATTGTGATTTCCTCCTGGAAGGAAGCAAGAGGAAGGTTTCTAACTAACCAGATATTTAATTTGCTGGTGACTCAGAGTTGATAATGGGATTCTTATGCTTGTCACATGATGGCATAATAGATGTGGTGTGTTGTGCGGGATTAGGATTTACATGTACAAGGTGACAGTTCAGTCTTGAAGAGAAGGTAATGAATGATGGATAGCACGGTCAGTTTCAAATATTTCGATGAATGTTATAGCTGCTCGGTAATTCCTGATAAGGGTGCGCATTTCAGAAGGCGCGTTGTGTTTTGACTTACGGATGTTCATCGGTATTGCAGTACTCACTTGGTTGATAGACTGCTGATATTCAAATTATTGTTATGTGGCACAGAAGAATTATGAATGTATTCCTCATGGGATTATCATGAATGGAAGATGTGTTAGTCATTTTAGTGCTGAAGTTGGGATCAGTTACGGTGATTCATTTGTTCGATGAATTTGGAGACTGGGAGTTCTCGGAAGTATATTGTTTCGGGGTTGCGACCTATTTGAGGTGACTATTTTATTTAAAACTCGGTGGAGGCACTAGTTGCATTAATTATTTGTGATAGCTATGCGCTATGAGTGCGCATATATGTGAGGTTTGAGCCCATGTGCGGTCATTAGAGCAAGTATTCATACTCAGAAGAATGCTTAGGCTATTATATGCCTAGAGTTGATTATTAAGCGTAACGTTATAACGTTTTTCGTGTTCTTACCTTTGTTGAGAACTATCTAGGCTACATTTGAGGTTACAAAGAGGCTAATTCCCTGAATAAACGGGGTAGTTACTATTTCTACGTTAAATTGCCGATTTGAAGTGTGATAGTAGACTTTGCACGTGCTTACACTATGGCGTGCTATTTCTACCAGTCGAGGACCATTAGAATCTTATTTCATTATCATATACAAGTGTACTTATTTAATTGCTCATGTATGATATGCTGGTACTGGAGGCCTGTGACCATGCCGGGCGATTCATATTATTGGCACGTGAGTTGTCCGTGCCATGTGTGGGAATTCTATTTCTATAATAATTTATCTGATTTATTAAATTCCTTCCTCTACAATTGTGCCCATGCACCTACGTTTATCCTCTTCACAAAATTTGAGGAGCTGGTTGTAACATTGTGGTTGTAGTGGTGCTTGTTGAACTTGCAATACAGTTCTCTTCCTTGAGACATCTACCATATTTGGGTACACATATTGTGCAGCTGTGGCTTGAGTTATATTGATGTGGCATGTCTCTATGGGATAGTTGTGTTTAATAATATAAGGTCATTGGACCTAGAATGGGTACTATCAGGCTTAATTATGGTATATTCGGGAGGATAATATTGAAAGTCGGCTTAGGAGAGAATTATGGTTCTGGTTGGGGCGAGAGAGCTCCATGGCTAGTTGATCTGATGAGTGGTTATGAGTTTTTGATTATTTCTTTCATCATTGGTAGTGTACGAAGGTTTCAGAATGAGGTTCTGTTGAATGCGGGGTTTTATACTAGTACTTGGTTGGTTTTGAATAGTTACTGTGATTAGAAATGGTGCTACGAGTATGCGAGTTATGTAGTATGTTATGTGATTATATCTGGGATTATGGTTATGGCTGGATATAACTTGTTCAGGCTTATACGTTGTGTAGATGTGATATTATTATTAGGGTCTTGAAAAGAATTTTGGATGTTAGAAATTTGGCTCCATGGTTTTTGAGCTAAGGTTAAATTAATGATTTTCAATTATGTTGTGTGGTCAGGTCTATATAGAATAGGGTGACGTGAGATCACCCCTGGGTATGTGCGTGGTAAGATGGAATAGAGATTTGAAGGTTAAGAACAACTCTTGGCACGTTCGAGGATGAACGTATGTTTAAGTGGGGGAGAATGTAATGACCTGACCGTTCATTTTGAGTATCACAGCCTCGTTCCCCTATTTACTGCTCAATTTATGCCTTACAGTTGATTTATGACTTATCGGGTTAGTTGGTTCGGGTCCGGAAGGATTTTGGAGTGAAATGGGACACTTAGTCTCATAATTAAAAACTTATGTTCATTTATTTCATATTATCTCTCAGTCTCTGTTGTTATTTATTAATTCATCATATCATCGTTTTGGGTTAGTTTCATAACATTGTGAGCCCGAGAGACTGTAGAGATTGATGACTGAGTGAGGCCGAAGGCCTGATTGTGAGGATAATATTTGGATGGGGCTGCACGTCGCAGCAGGCCATATTAGCTTTATATACTTTATTATTATGTGGATCGGGGTTGCCCGCCTGCAGCAGACCTTATAGGCTTATTATAGCATGTGAGTTGTCCGTGCGGATACAAATATTGATACTATAGCATATGAGTTCCCCGTGTAGATTATAGCGCTTCGGTTGAAGGAGCCCCTCCGGAGTCTGTACACACCCCTAGTGAGCGCAGATACCTACTAAGTATGAGTGCCGAGTGATTTGGGAGGATTGAGTGACTGTGAGGCATAAGTGACTGTGAGGCATGAGTGACTGTGAGGACTGAGTGAAATGATACTCTGAGAGTATCCATATGATTTTATCACTGAGTTGCATTGCATTGACATGCATATTTGACATACATGCATAAAGATGCATTTTCCTCTTGCTACACTGTATCACGCCATTCAGGACTTCTTACACCTATTGGCTGATGAGCATAGTGATGCATTTTCCACTGGCTATCTGGAAAGGAAATGAAACATCTGATTTATTGTTGAAAGGAGTTTTTTTGGGAAAATTACTATTTTCAAACTTACTCATATTTTTGGCATTTTGGGTAAAAGATTTGAGTTTTCACTGAAATACTTGAAAAGATATGCCTATTTTTCTGAAACTGTGAATGAACTGAGAATTTGTATTTCTGAGATACCTCTTTGTTACTTGTACTATGATGTTATGAACTGTTGTGGAATATTGGCATTGGATCCGACCTTTGTGTTAGCTCATCACTACTTTCAACCTAAGGTTAGGTTTGTTACTTATTGAGTAAATGGGGTCGGTTGTACTCATACTACACTTTTACACCTTGCATGCAGATGTTGGCTGTTGTTGTTGCTGTGTTCGTTGGGAGCTGGATTTGAAGATGTACTTGCGTTTCGGTGGTAGCTGCCTCTTGTTTATGGTAGCCTTAGATTCATAAAACTCTGTTTATGTACTTTTCAAACAGATGATGTATTTACTTCATACCATCTTTGTAAACTCAATTCTTAGAAGCTAATGGTTTGTACTACCAGTCCTTGGGGAGTGTATTAGAGTTAGTTAAATATTAATTGAATAGGATTATTGTTATTTGTCTTACCTAGCGGGTAAGGTTAGGTGCCATCACGGCTAGTTAGATTTTTGATCGTGACACCCGTCCTGCTTTTGAAAACTTAGATCCGCTAAATAGCTTATATATAGTACACATATGGTATATAGAAGTTTTGACAATAAAGTCGTACATGCAGAACTTATGATACTGTCAATGTGCTTTTAAGTATGTGCTTATCCCCGAATTCAACTTTCATCTTCCAAAATTAAAGAATATCCTTTTAAATTTGTGTGAAAATAATTTTCAGTATGTACATGTTTTATAGTTATAATAAATAAAGCACAAGGACAAACAACCTGAATGTAACGACCCGACTGATCGTTTTGAGCTCTTGCACATTTTTCGGAGGTTTAAGGCCTTGAGTAGCTTCACTTTAGGTATTATGACTTGTACGTGTAGTCAGAATTGAATTTCGGGAAGTTCAAAGTTGAATTGGAAGAAAATTCTAATTTAGGAAGTTTTAAGTTGGAAGAATTGACTAAGGTTTTACTTTTGAGTAAACGACCTAGAAATCGGGATTTGAAGGTGCCAATAGGTTCGTATGATGATTTCGGACTTGGACGTATGTTCGGGTTGGGTATCGGGTCGCCCGAGAGCATTTCGAAGCCTATTATGTAAGGTTGACATTTTTAAGGTTTAAGAATTTCTTAAGTTTGGCTTGAAGTGGATTGTAATGTTATCGATGTCCGTTTGGGGTTCCGAGCCTTGGAATAACTTCGTTATGTCATTTACGACTTGTGTGCAAAATTTGAGGTCAATCAGACTTGATTTGATAGGTTTCGATGTTGGATGTAGAATTATGAAGTTTTAAAGTTCATTAGGCTTGAATCGATGCGCGATTAATGTTTTTAGCATTATTTGAGGTGATTTAAAGTCTCAACTAAGTTTGTATGATGTTTTAGGACTGGTTGGTATATTTGGTCGATGTACCGGGGGGCCTCGGGTGCGAATCAGATTGAAAACGATCGAGTTTGGAATTGGGAGGAAATACTGAGGCAGTTGGTGTCTGGTGCAATCGCACCTGCATGAAAAGGGTCGCAGGTGCGATCCCGCAGAAGCGGCCCTGGGGTCGCAGAAGCGAAAGGGAGTGAGGGTGGATGGATTCACAAGAGCGAGGAATTTTCCGCACCTGCGAGCTCGCAGATGCGGGCGGAGGAGAGCAGAAGCGTAGGTGGTCTGGGACTCATCAATCGCAGATGTGGGTGATGTAGTGCACCTGCAGAGCCGCAGGTGTGGTCATGGGCGCGCACGTGCAGAACAGTGCTTGAGCTGGGGAGTCTGCAGGTGCGAATTTTACGCAGAAGCGGACGCGCACCTGCGATTGGATGGCCGTAGAAGCAGAAAATGCTGGCCTTGGGGGGAAGTCGCATCTGCGAGGATGCTTCCGCATATGCTGTCAAATGACCGCAGAAGGGAAAAGTTGTCTAGGCAGTGAAGTTTTTATAAAAACGGGATTTGGCCCATTTTCTTCAATTTTCACTTGGTTGGGGAGATTTTGGAGAGCTTCAAGGGGAGATTTTCATCAAGCAATATAAGGTAAGTGATTCCCACCTATTACAAGTTAAATACATGGTTTATATGTGGATTAGCGCATGAAAATTAATAGAAATTATGGGATTTTGGTAGAAAACCTAGAATGTCACGACCCAAATCTCCCTCCGTAGGATGTCGTGATGACACCTAGTCTTAGGGACTAGGTAAGCCTAACATTTACTGAAATAATAATAATATTAATTAACGATGGACAAATGGGAAGTAGAAATTTCTATACAATAGTTACAATTCCCAAAACCGGTAGTCGAAGTCATAAGCTCTACTGAGTTACTAGAAATCCTATAATACAACTGTTTTGAAGTAGAGATAAAACAAGACAAGTACAATATCAGAAGGTGACTCCGAAGCCTGCGAACGCAACAACAAGTTTACCTTGAGTCTCCACAGTAAGATCCGTACAACTAGCTAGCAGTCAACTGACTCCAAATTTACCTGGCTCTACATAAAAATGTGTAGAAGTGTAGTAGGAGTACACCACAGTCGGTACCCAGTAAGTATCAAGACTAACCTCGGTGGAGTAGTGACGAGGTACAGTCAAGACACTTACTAGTCAAATAACATGTGCAATATAGCATACAAAAATAATCGAAAACAAATAACAGTGATAGAAACAATAATCAACTAGTGATATAAACAGTAAGGTAGCAAGAACACCATAATCATTACTCAGACGAATAAGAAATACAAGTATAACCAATTAAACAAGTCCTTCAAATATAAATCTTTCACATATAATTCTTTCGAATAAACACCCTCCAATTATATTTCGAATATACTCCCTTCAAAAACATTTATCATATTAAAACATAATAGTAATTTATTTTATTTAAATCAAATCAATCATCAAGAATAAGTACAAACCATAAATACAAATCCTCAAAAGTCTCGTACGAAAAAAAACCCAAAGCCAACACAACACTACAAGCAATACAAAACAGTTAATATTAAGTCAAATAATACATCACGGAAAACACATGAATTTACATATTACGGAAAAACAAAATAACCAAAGGCAAGTGCAACCATAGAGAAATATTAACAAAAAGGGCACTCCCGAGGTACCGCCTCGTAGTCCCAATTGATAAATAAATTTCAAGAAACAACAATGCCCCCAGGCCATCACAAGTCATCACAAATATATCCCCGACATAGCCTACCTTGTCTCGCCACATGCGCAATAATAAAGTAAATGCTTGCCTTGTCTCGCCGCACGCGCATAATAATATTCCCACCTTGTCTCGCCACATGCGCAAACCCACATATATAGCCCGCCTTGTCATGTCGCATTTGCATATATCAATAGTAACAATAGCACGATAGAAACATCTTGCAAACACCCGAACAAACATCTGAACAATATCACACGCCAATATCACAACATCGCATAAATTGCACATCAAGTGCTCAAATATTACAACTTACCACATAAATCAACAATATATTATTTTCCACAATAAGGAGCCCATGGCTCGACCAAAATGTGCACAAAATCTTAACAAAATATTCGGGAGTGAACAACTCAACAAAATAATATTTCACAATTTAACACTTTGCCACGATATGATTTACGGCCTTTATAACTCAATACCAATTTCAACAACATGAACTGAAAAGTAATTCATCAAGGAACAACGCCTTCTGTAATCCAAATTTTTGGCAAATAGATTAATGCCTCATTTTTTTAATAAATTATTTGCAATTGAATAATCCATAATGAAATTATCTCCAAAAAGTATCAACTCAAAAAAAATACGGGAATCATATAAAATCAAGGTGGCAATCACACCAAATCATCATATAAAAATAAATTCAACAAACAAGGATTCAGACATGACAAATAGAGGATTTAATAAGTGCCAATAATTTTCAATTTAGTACATAAGGGCGTCTAAGAATTTTTAGCCGATATAATTTGCATATATAAACCAAGTACGTACTCGTCACCTCACGTACATGATTTTTAATTACACAGTTTCCACATAAAAGTCAATGCCTAAGGGGTAATTTCCCCCACTCAAGGTTAAGCAAGATACTTACCTCAAATCACGCTATCTCAATCCAATTAGTAGACCTTTTCCTTGATTATCCAAATCCGAATGGTTCGAATCTAGCCAAAAATAATTTAATACAGTCAACACAAATTAGAGGATTCAATCCCATATGAAAATACTAAATTTTCCAATAAAATCCGAAATTAACTCAAATATTGCATGTGGGACCCACATCTCGGAATCTGACGAAAGTTGTGAAATATGAATGCCCATTCAACCACGAGTCCAACCATACCAAAATTATTAAATTCCGACATCAACCCATCCCTCAAATCTTCAATTAAAGTCTTTGAAAATTTCTACCATTTTCAACCCAATTTTTACCCATTTGAACTCAATAATCTTTTCACAAACCTTATTGATACGTGTATGTATAAATAATACTCTTACACCCAAAAATCATACTCTCAATCACCTATCTTTACCCAAAAATGGCATTCTCAAGACCCACCCTTAGGGTTCATGCAATATCCCATTATAACTTCAAATAAAACTCATAACATGCTACCCATACTCCAATATGACATATATGAAGCTCAAGTTAAGGGATTGCCTTTTGGTGGAAGAATCTCACTTTTCCCCTTTTTGGTGTTCTTGAAGATTCAACCCATTTACTATGGATTTTATCCATAAAAATGTTAGTGTTATCACTAAATTATGTTATATAATCATCCTTGTGCCAAAACAACTTACCTTGAAGTGTATCCATAGTGGATGAGCTCCTCCTTCTCTCTAGAAATCAATTCCAAGTTGAAGAACTAATATTTTCTCTCTCTAAACCCCTTGTTTCAGCTCCTTTAAAATGCCCCTTGAAGCGCTGGGTAGCCTCCTGCGTAGGCTACACACAAAGGCTACACAAGGTAGACTTTTATCCCCCTTCAGTTGGAAGCTGCTGGATTTGCCTACGCAGGGCTCGCGTAGCTGTTCTGCCACCCTTTAGTAACAAGGTCATAACTTCTTGTATGAATCTCCAAATGACAAATGGTTTAAATCATTAGAAACTAGACACATATACCTTTCGGTTGATAGGTTATACCATATAACTCTTCATATCTTGATAGTTATGCTCGTTTGCATTTAGGTCTAGTGCGAACTCACTTGAAACTTTACCCCATCGTATAATTTTCAACTTGACTTATTCTTGGGGCTCTTCTTAGACCACACATCACTTATAATATGCCTCGTACACTTATTATCATATCCAATTGATATCCATCATATTAATAGTTCTCATCTGCACACAAAATAATATAATTAGCACACATCAACTTTCTAATTTCGCCAAAATGAGCTAAATTGTTCTACGGACTTCCAACTCCAATTCCGGTCATACACCTATGTCCGAAATCATCATACAAAGATATTGGAATAATCAAAACTCTATTCCGGGATCGTTTGCTCAAAAGTCAACTCTCCGGTCAGCTCTTTTCTTTTAAGCTTCTTAAATAAGAATTGTTCTTCCAATTTGATCCCGAATCATCCGAAAATCAAACTCGACCATACACGCAAGTCATAATACACATCACAAAGCTGCTTGGGACCTTAAGTCGCTGAACGAGACGCTAATTCACAAAATAACAATTCGGTTCGTTACATTCTCCCCCTCTTAAACATATGTTCGTCCTCGAACGTGCCAGGAATTGTTCTGAGGACATTAAATTACTGAGTGTATTCTTACACACATACTTGCTAGTGATTCTACGCCATCGCAAATTTAACATGGTCCGACAACACCATCTCAGTTGCGATTATCTCTTTTATCAACATTAAAAAAATTTAAAACCAATTTCCTACACTCCAAACATTTTTAAAAGGCCTCATTTTCACATCAAAGCACAGTATTAATTTCAATCGGCTGTAGCAACTCGTGCCTATGCACACGTCATACATATTCCTATAACCACACCTCTGGTCATAATAGTGTTCATAATTAATTCCAGCATCCTCAATTAACCTCATATTAATCAAACCCTCGTTTCAAAGTTTTGCAATAATGACAGCAATTTACCCGAATTATCGAGCCACATTTAACACCACCTGGGCACTCACATCGTAGGGCTAAAACTTCCATATTTACAACACAATTATGGATAAATATGCATAGAATTACATAAAAGAATTATCAATTAAGTCTAACAGGCATGACTCCCTATTAGTACTATAGCACAAATTAAATTTCACAAAAGGAGAATTTAAACACATAAATTTTCATCACAAGGACCTCATCCTTATATAACTTCCATGCGGCTTGTAGCCCGGTTTAAATATGTCATATCATATAAAAATGCGAGGATCCCGTCCTCAACTCTGAATCACAAGTACTTTGCATACTGTGCCAACTGAAATTTTCCATTTCTTTTCTTTCTTCTCTTTAATAAATTTCGTGAGACAAATTCACAATACATTATGAACCCCCATACCGGTAGGGCATGTAATTCATAAAATTGTAATCAATTACCCCGAAATTACATCAAAACCCACTACAGTGAGTCCAAAAAAAAAATCACTTTTGGACTCATAGCCACAATAGTATATAAAACAAAAATGATAGACATGGGCTAACACCAGCAAATCTCCCAACAGGGATAAACACGCGAGTGGTGTACAAATTACAAACTCGCCCTATATGGGGCATAATAGGAGGTCTCACCTTGATAATATGAACCGAAAAACAATACGAATGAGGCTCCTCTATAACAAATCGAAATTATACCTTTACGACATTGTCTGGGCCGGGTCTCCCCCTATTGGGAGCCCTCTATTCGCCTGAATACCCCAATATGACACATATATCCGAAGTCTGGGACAATCTCTCACCATGTGACTGGTATCTCCACACTCGAAGAAATCTCTCTGCTAACGTGGCTGTGGAAACTGTGCGGTACGGGTACTCTGAGACGCATGAGCATCTGAAACACCGTGTGGAGCTTGAAGTTCAAACTGAACTGG
>AWOL01S0078892.1:0-13021 GCA_000715115.1 Nicotiana otophora | reverse complement strand
CTCCCAACAGGGATAAACATATAAGTGGGTCACAAATTTACGAAGCTCACCATAAGTGGAGCATAATAGGAGGACTCGCCTCATTATTCAGAACCGAATCAAATTAAGGAAAATATCCTTTTATAATAAAAAATCAGGATTGTACCTGCAACGACACCATCTGGTGTATTGGCCTCAGCCAAATCATAGTGATTTAATCAACGGGTCGGGCCTCCACCTCTTAGGCGCCCACTACCCGCCTGTCCTCCACCTCTAGCTGACTGTGCATGTGGAGTATCAACTAGAATAAAGCTTGTAGCTGGAGTGTTCTGATGAAATCCACACCTCCCAAGTCTGGGACAATCTCTCATGATATGCCTAGTATCACCACACTCATAACAACCCCTCTGAGGTCGCGGCTGCTCGTACTGAGTCTGTGCCGGATAACTGGAATAACCACTATAAGAATCTTATCAGTGGTGAACCGTACACTGGAGCACTCCGAGTAATCTGATGTGCGGACTAAGCTGACCGACTGCTCGAGCCTCTGCTATAATGGATTATAGCTGAAGAGTAAAATCTATTGAACCCTTCAGATCTTCCAGACCTTTTGGCCTCCTTAGACTCCCTTTCTTCGCCTAAAACACCCTCAATCTTCCATGCAATCTCCATTACTTGTTGAAGTGAAGCATCAGTTTGCAATTCTTGAGCCATGCATATTTAATGTCATAATCGAGCCCCTCAATGAATCTGCGGACCCGTTCTTTGATTGTAGGAACTAAGATAGGTGCATGATGGGCTAACTCACCGAACCTGATAGCATATTCTGACATTGTCATAGTGCCCTGACGTAACCGTCCAAACTCTGTGTGCCACGCATCTCTGAGAGTCTGGGGAACAAACTCTTTCAAGAACATTTCTGAAAATTGAGCCCAAGTTGGTGGTGTGACATCGGCTGGTCTACCTTCTTCATAGATTTGCCACCATCGATACACTGCGCCTAATAGTTGAAATGTAGTAAAGGCAACTTCGCTCACCTCCACAATACCCATGGTGCGGAAAATACGGTGACAATTTCCTAGAAATTCTTGGGCATCTTGTGTAGCTGTGCCACTAAAAGTTGGTGGATCGTATTTCTTAAACCTTTCAAGTTGATGCCTCGGGCCTGGCCTCAGCCTGAACTGGAATAACAGGTTGTTCCGGTACTACACCCGGAACCTGACTAATGTGAACCTGCTGCTCTGGGGTTGTGGTAGGAGTCTGAGCTACTCCCCCAATCTGCAGAATGTTTTGGTGCAACAGAGATTAATCTCGCCTGAGTTAATGTTCCAAACATACTCCGGAACTGTTCCAAAGTCTCCTGAAGTCTGGGGGTAACAACAGGTGCTTCTAGTACCTGTCCCCTAACTGGAGCTACTGGTGGATCCTCAACTGTTGTTCTGACAGGTGCTCTAGTCGTAGCACGTGCCCTTCCTCGACCTCTACCTCGGCCTCTAACTCAGTCCTGGCCTCTTGTAGCCCTAGCATTAGGTGCGGATACCTGCTCACGTAACCCAGTAGCATGTGTCCTCACCATCTGTGAGAGAATAGAGATACAAAGGTTCAAATTCCAAATTCAACAAATTCCGCACGACAAGAATGAAAGAAATGGAAATTTCCTAACAGTTCTGTAGCCTCTCAAAGATAAGTACAGACGTCTCCGTACTGATCCGCAAGACTCTACTAGAGTCGTTCGTGACTCGTAGAACCTATGAACCTAGAGCTCTGATACCAACTTGTCACGACCCAAAATCCCACCACAGGCGTCGTGATGGCACCTAGTCTCTAAGACTAGGTAAGCCAATTTCTATAACATTTTGAAGCCTTTTTAAAAAACAAAAAAAATAAATAATCAAAACTAACTAAAAGCGGAAAATAATTACAATACACAACCTCCCAAGACTGGTAGTATTGAATCATGAACTCTAACTAAATACATGAAATGATCGCGAGGACCGAATATACAATACTGTTTGATTAAAATTAACAGTACAATGAAATGAAAAGACTCCAAGGGACTGCGACAACCAAGCAGCTCTACCTTGAATCCTTACGACCCCGCTTAAACTCTGCTCAAGTCCGTTATCTTCAATACCTGGCTCTGCACAAAAATGTGCAGAAGTGTAGAGTGAGCACACCACAGCGGTGCCCAGTAAGTATCAAGACTAACCTCAATGGAGTAGAGACGAGGTACAGTCAAGACACTCACTAGTCCAATAACCTGTGCAATATAATATAAAAAATAATAGGAAACAAATAATAATAAGGGAAGGATAAAACAACCAGTGATGTGTACAACAGACAACAAGAATACTATTAATATCACTCAACAATACACAATTACACCCAATTAAATCAAGTCCTTCAAATAAATGTCTTTCACATATAATTCTTCCAGATAACTCTCTTTCAAATATAATTTTCTCAAATAATTATTATTATTATTTTCAAATATAATTCTTTCAATAATTCTTTTCAAAAATAATTTTCTCAAATAAATATCTTTCAAATACAATTCTTTCAGGATAAAAACCTTTCAAATATAAACTTTTCAAATAATTAGCCTTCTAACATAGTTCTTTCAAGATAAATACTTTTCAAGTATAACCCCTTTCAATTAAATATCCTTCAAACATAGTTCCTTCAAGATAAATAGTTTTCAAATATAAACTTTTCAAGTAATATCCTTCGAGTATAAGTCACCATGTGACACCTAAGCATGGAAGATTAGCAGCTCCGAACACAAATATAACCTCGGAAAGATCTACCGGGATACCGTCTCGAGTCCCGAATTAATTATGCAGTACGAGGGGGATCTCCCGGAATACATCAGTAGTCCTAAAATAAATATGCAGTACTGGGGGACCTCCCAGAATACGTCCGTAGTCCCAATTTAAATATGCAGTGCTGGGGGATCTCCCGGAATAAGTCCGTAGTCCCAAAATAAATATGCAAGACAGGGGAATCTCCCGGAATACGTCCGTAGTCCCAAAATAAATATGCAAGACAGGGGGATCTCCCGGAATACGTTTGTAGTCTCAATTTAAATATGCGATGCTGGGGGATCTCCCGGAATACGTCCGTAGTCCCAATTTAAATATGCAGTGCTGGGGGATCTCCTGGAATACGTCTGTAGTCCCAATTTAAATATGCAGCGCAAACAACAGAGATAACAACTATAACACGACAGAAATCTCGTACATCACCACAGCAAGTACAAAAGCAACAATTACAGAGATGCAAAGTACGGCGAACAAATCAACTCAAGAACTTAAATTACAAGAACGGCAGAACTCATTCACAAGGAATAACCACAGTAAAGAATTCTAGGCACAAGGAGAACAACTTAACAAGGGAAAACAAAACAAAATGTAGCAACGATTCCACAATATTCAAGCCAACAATAAGCAGCCAACACGAGTCAAATAATATCAAATAATGGCAAGTCAACTAGGATATAGGTTACCTAAACTCCTTTTGAGGTTGAGCAATTATGAGGAATATTCAACAATTCAAGTAGGTATTTAGGCACGACAATTAGATGATTAAATATATACCAACAATTACCCAATTTACCACACAATATGCTCAGGACTTTAACTCAATAAACTTTACACATATAAGCCAAGTACGTACTCGCACCTCGCGTAAATGGTTTTCAATTACACAAATTACACATAAGACTCAATGTCTAAGGGGTAATTCCCCCACTCGAGGTTAAGCAAGACACTTACCTCTTTGAAGCTATGCCGATATTCCAAAATCGCCTTCTTGCTTGAATTGACTTCCGGGCCGTTTAAATCTATCCAAATTTATTATATAACTTTATTAAAATTCATCGAAAATAATTTATTCTAAAAAGTCAACAAAAGTCAACGCGGGGCCCTCCCCTCGGAACCCGACAACATTTTCGTGAAATCCGAACACCTATTCCAATGCGAGTTCAATCATACCAATTTTATCGAATTTCAATAACAACTCGACCTCCAAATCTTAATTTTTCATTTTCAAATCCCTAAGTTCAAACCCCCGATTTACACCTTAAAAACATGTAATCTAATCGGATTATTCGATGATAATTCAATATTATAGAGTAGAAATGATCACAAGGGACTTACCTCAAGTTTTCCCGGGAAAACCTTGCTCACAAATCGCCCAACCCGAGCTTGAAATGCCCACAAATGGCAAAAGCTCGGAACCCCTCTGTTTTTGTATTGCCCAGGGGTTTTCGCATCCGCGGTGAATATTTCGCACCCGCGGCCTTCGCATCCGCGGCCAATTTTTCGCACCCGCGGCCTTTGCATCCGCGGCCAATTTTTCGCACCCGCGGTGCCTAGCCAGCTCATGAATTTTCTGCTTCCGCGACTCATGCGACCATTTTTCGCGCAGGTGCGATCACACCAATAGCCCAGCTACTTCAGCTCCTCCTCCAAATCCAAATTCGATCTGTTAAGCATCCGAAACTCACTCGAGGCCCTCGGTACCCCGTCCGAAATTACCAACAAGTTCCATAACATAACACGGACCTACTCGAGTCCTCAAATTATATCAAACAACATCAAAACGATGAATCGCACCTCAAATCAAAATCTATGAACTTTGAACTTTCAAATTCTATATTTTGTGCCGAAATATATCAAATCAATCCGGAATGACTTCAAATTTTGCACACAAGTCATAAATGACATAACGAAGCTATTCAAATTTTTAGAATAATATTTCGACCGTGATATCAAAAAGTCAACCCCCTGGTCAAACTTCCCAAAAAATTCAACTTTCGGCATTTCAAGCTTAATTCCACTACAGACCTCCAAATAATATTTTTTTTTCCGACACATTCCTAAGTCCAAAAGCACCATACGGAGCTATTGACATCATCAAAATTTTATTTCGGAGTCGTTTTCTCAAAAGTCAACTCTCCGGTCAACTCTTTCCATTTAAGCTTCAAATTAAGGATTGTTCGTTTAATTAAATTCCAAATCTTTAGTAAATCAAACCCAACCACACCCGCAGGTCATAATACATATTGCGAAGCTGCTAAAGACCTTAAGTCATTGAACGGGGCGTAAATTCTTAAAACGATAAGTCGGGTCGTTACAGTGGCAAATGTCCCGTCGGTCCAGTTACCAAGGCATTAAATACATGTCAGTTGTTGGTCGACAACTACCGGTTCCGAATCGTTGCGAGCCACCTATAAGAGCCTAATATTTTCTCATTCAAACTTTACACTCAAAGCTTGTTCTCTATTCTTGCATCTTCTTCAGAAAAAATTCCTTTGCTTCATAATTTTTAGAATCAAATTTCTAGAACTCCTATTAAACCGCAATATCATCCTAATTCTCTATTTTCTTGTTCATCAATGGCGATAACCTCAAAAATAGTGCCGCAAAAGGAAACCGTTTCTTCGTCGAGACCTGCCGGCGGTGAGGATGTGTCAGAGCCCCACCCTGAGGAATTTGTTCTAGTATGGTGCTCTACCGTCATCGACTTTAAGGTCGAAAAAGCCTCCTCGATACCGGGTCGATGTGAGCCGATCTCGAGGTACATATATTCAATCACCGAGAAAATCCTCGACAAAGTTAAAAAGGAATGCAAGTGGGGTGAAAAACATTTTGTAATCCTATCGCCTGAAGAATTGATTACTACCTACGTAGAGGGGTTCTTAAGTGTTTACACTTACCCCTTCACGTTGGGTCCCTTAGACCCATTCATCGTTGCTTTCTACAAGAGATATGACGTGACCCTTGTCCAGATCCACCCTTCTTTTTGGAGAATAGTGATTCTCCTTCGATTCTTCTCGAGCAAAATCGAGGGGTGTCCTTTCACCCTCGATTACCTTATGCGCCTTTACATTCCCCGACTCTATCGAGGGGGGCTAATAAAGCTTGCTCGCCGAGCTACCAAAGCCCTGTTCTCGAGCATAGACGAGACCCACGGTCGAGGTTGGATGGGCCGCTTTGTTCGAATCAGGACTTCAGACTTGATCCCTACTGAAGACATGCCGTTTCCTGAGAAATGGAATATGAATCATGAGTAGTATTCCCCTAAACGTTCAATTTTGCATTATTTTCCATTTTCTTTATCTACTTTTTCTATGTTGTTACAACTGTGGCCCAGATGCCGGAACCGATTCCGGAACTTAAGTAATGGGTTGAAGGTCTGGTGTTGCAGAGACCATACTCTGAGAGTGCTTGGGTGGAATTGTCAAAGGGCCAATGGGAGGCCTGCAGTCATGGTAAGTTTCTTTCTTAGAATGGTTATCGTTTGATCTTCTTCCCTGGCTTAATTCCCTTTTTGTATTCCTCGGGAAGGACGTTTCCATGAGGACCTCATCTGGTGACGAAAAAGTCACTGCTCCGAAGCAGGCCAAAGAGAAGAAAAGAAAAGAGGCTCTGAGTTCCCCGGTCTCGGAAAAGAAAAAACCAGCGAGGAAGTATCGTAAGCCAAAGGGGGGCTCCGGTGTTATGCCTTCGGACTTGATCTGCCGATTAAGGAATGATCCCGAAGAAGGAGAAAAGGAAGTAGCCTGTGTGCGGGATAATGTTATGATACAAAAATCCTCCGAATCGGTGGAGGTTGGTGAGGGAACTCTTGCGATAATTCCCGAACCAGAAGAAGTTGAGGCCACTCCGTCCCGAACTAGAAGAAGGAGAGACCGGGGGCAAGACTTCTTGGGCAGCGGCAGATATCTCGAGGGACGAGCTCAGGATGGTCTATAGTTTTGAATCCCCTCAGATATCGGATGCTAGGATCCGTGAGGCCAACATGTTGGAAAGTCGATCTTACGAGGGTATTCAAGGGACGACCGATCTCTATGGTTTTTTGGATGGGCTCGAGTCTGCTGCCTTGGAGGATATTACCGGGTTCAGTGGATTACCGGTACTGAGGAAAGTATCATGGCCGGGTGATGTCGGGTCTTTATCGAGCCCAAACCTGGGGGACCGATTCCCGACCTCGAGTGTTAATCTCGATCGTATGCGGAGAATAGTGCTTTCAGTCCCGGAGGATGCCCGAGTTTTTTCTCCTCCCATGGGGATTGCCAATTATCTTAGATCCTTGGTGACCGAGGAGGATCAAGCCATGATGAACACGGTAGGAGCCGCATGCCTTTTCAATAAGGCCCAACATGCTCTGAATCGAGTAATTTTAAGGGTACCTCTATTGTTT
Source organism: Nicotiana otophora (assembly GCA_000715115.1). Classification (NCBI taxonomy): domain Eukaryota; kingdom Viridiplantae; phylum Streptophyta; class Magnoliopsida; order Solanales; family Solanaceae; genus Nicotiana; species Nicotiana otophora. The sequence goes on along the minus strand of AWOL01S0078892.1, from coordinate 5,836 downwards.
CTTTTATGTTAGAGTTGTAGATAATTCTCGGTACCTCTATTGTTTCTTTTATGTTAGAGTTGTAGATAATTCTAACATCTTCTTCCTGGTTTGTAGGCTTCGGTGTTGCATCATGAGGCTTTTCTCCGAATTCGGGAGGAGCATGAGGCCGAGGCTCGGAACCTCACCGAGAAGAATGACACCTATAAGCTTCTTAGTGAGAAGCTACAAGAAAATTTGGTAAAGGCTCGGGACGAGCATACCGAGATGGATGAGCAGGTATTTCGAGTGCTTCACGATAGCGAAGATGAATTAGAGATAACTACTAATGATCCGATCTTACAGGTCCGACAGAAGCTCAAACAAATCATATGTCTCCAAACACAGGTGAATGCAATAGAGGCCGAGGCAGAAGAATTCAAAACTAACATGGACATTCTGGCCTCGAAAAAGGAGATTGTCCAAGCTCAATTGGAGTCGACCGAGGCCCAGCTGCAAGATGCAAAAGAGAAGGCCTCGGTGCAGGTTGAGAAGATCGAGGATCTTCAGTATCGGTTGGATCTAGTTGTTTCTCATAAGGCAAGCTTGACCGATGAACTCGAAGTTTCCAGATCCGAGGAGGCCGTAGCCAGGTCTGAGGTGGCCGTGGTCAACAAAAGGGCTGATGCTAAAGTGGCCCAGTTTAGGGTTAATGTAGAAGCCAACCAGGCCAAGGCCAAGGGCATAGTTTAACATGCGAAGTGGCAGGCTCAAAGAGAAGCTCTCGGTGGGGCTCAGGCCCAGGGCTTCGATATCAGACATAGTTTAACATGCGAAGTGGCAGGATCAAAGAGAAGCTCTCGGTGGGGCTCAGGCCCAGGGCTTCAATATCATGTCTGATATCGAAAAGGCTAGAGCAGATGAAGCTAGGGCCCAGAAGCTTTCCTTCCCCGAGGAAGACTCCTAGAGTTCGAGTGAATCTGAAGACGGAGAACATACCGAGGATGGGAGTGTGACCTCCGATGAAAACCAAGCCTCTTAGGACTTTTTGTTTTTTCTTTTGCATTTTTCCCGAGGCCGTTTTTTGGCCATTGTAAATTTAGGCTGATTTGGCCTTTGTAAAAAACTATTGTGTATAAATAGAAGACTTTTCTTTCCTTTTTAACTCTCGTACTTTTCCTTTGATTTATTTGTATATACAAAGGTTGAAAATGCCTTAGCATGAAACAATAAGGTTGTGTTCGAGGGTTCGAACAAACCTTATCTTTATTGCTTTTATGGGTTAAGGTGTTATTGGGGTTTGATGTTATCAAACATCTTAAGTTCGAGATTTTCCCGAGGGTAGCCTTTGGAACCGGTTGTGAAAGAATTTTATTTTTTGAAGGCCTATTTTTGTTACGTATTTCAGACGTCTCCTAGCCGTGTTAAGTTGGTCGTAGCCTTTTAGTTCGGGAGTTAACCATTTGGTTTGTCTTCCCGTTTTATTTGGGCTTGCCCCTGAGTGGGGTGGCCGTGACTTTTATAAATCGGGGCGTTACCTATTAGGCTTTTGATCCCGAGGCCCGGTGACTTGGGTTGTTTAAGTCGGATGGCAGTCCTCGAGTGAGGGAGAGATCGTTCATATTCCGGTTAAGTATTGCCCTTGGGCTCGTTTATATTCGGAAGCACGAATTGTTTTTTTAAAGCATAAGATGTTTGTAAGGAACATATTTCTCTTTATTCTCGATCGAAACAGGGTTCGAGCAATCTATATGGGCACGGTTCGATTTGACCGTTTGACCCTTACAATAAATCCTATCAATTGTGATCTTCCTTTTATGAAGTAGTTTCCTTTCTAGAGTTGATATTCACATATCCAAGGGTAGCCCCCTTAGTATTCGAGGTTGGTTGCAAAGGAAACTTGGATAATGTCAATGTCGAATGGATCTCTGATGTCGATTCATAATCGGGATTGATACTAGGCTAGCACGATTAATCGTTTCCTCGTTAAAAGCGTCGCTGAAAAAACCCATTTGGGACAAAACTCGGTTTGAGGAAAAAAGAGTGCAACACGTGATTTCAAACCTACAGACTTCGTGTCGTTCGCTAAAAAATCCATCGTCGTTTCTTGTCGACCACCTCCATGTGTTAATCTTAGCAGTAGTACTATTTTAGGCGAGATATGTTCCAGTTGCTTGGTAGTTGTTCCCCATTCATTGTTCTGAGCTTGTAAGACCCCTTTCCGGTTACCTTGAGAATTTAGTACGGTCCTTCCCAATTCGGACTCAAGTTTCCTTCATTAGGATTTCGTGCGTTGAGGGTGAACTTTCTTAGCACTAAATCCCCGATATTACTATATCAAAGATTAGTTCTTCGATTGTAGTATCTCTCGATCTGTTGCTTTTAGGCAGCTAATCGGATGAGGGCGGTTTCACGCCTTTCATACAATAGTTCTAGGCTCGTACTCATGGCCTCATTATTTGATTCCTTTGTTACATATCGGAAACGGATACTCGGCTCTCCGACTTCGATCGATATTAGAGCTTTGGCGCCATAAACTAATGGGAATAGGGTAGCCCCGGTATTGGATTTCGAGGTTGTGCGATATGCCCAAAGAACTTCAGGTAGAATTGTCTTCCACTTTCCTTTGGCGTCGGTTAACCTCTTTTTAAGATTTTGGATTATGGTTTTGTTGGTTGATTCGGCTTGCCCGTTCCCACTAGGATGATAAGGTGTTGATAGGATTCTTTTGATCTTATGATCTTCGAGGAATTAGGTCACTTTGTTGCCGATGAATTGTTTCCCGTTATCACACACAATTTCGGATGGCATCCCGAATCAACATATGATATGATCCCAAATAAAGTCAATGACTTCCTTCTCCCTAACTTTCTCGAAAGCGTGGGCTTCAACCCACTTAGAAAAATAGTTAGTCATAAATAAAATAAATTGAGCTTTACCTGGTGCTAATGGACAGGGGTCGACGATGTCCATTCCTCACTTCATGAATGGCCATGGTGACAAGACCGAATGGAACAGTTCCCCTGGTTGGTGAATCTTTGGTGCGTAATTTTGGCATTCGTCACATTTTCGAACAAACTCTTTTGTATCTTTTTTCATGTCGATCCAGTAATAGCCGGCTCTGATTACCTTTTGAACCAATGATTCATCACCAGAGTGATTTCCGTAAGTGCCTTCATGAAATTCCCTTAGAACGGACTCGGTGTCCCCTGGTCCTAGACATATCGCTAATGGACCATTGAACATTCTTCTAATTAAGGTTCCATCTTCAGTCAAAGTGAGTCGTACTGCCTTCGTGCGTAGGGCCCTAGTTTCGTTCGGATCTGAGGGAAGTTTTCTGGTCTTCAAATACTCTATGTACTTATTTCTCCAATCCCACGTCAAGCTTGTGGAATTTATCTCGGCATGACCTTCTTCGACTACTGATCTCATGACTTGCATGACGGCCCCTGAATCGAGCTCGTTGTCCTCGATTGATGACCCTAAGTTCGCGAGGGTATCGGCCTCATTATTCTGATCTCGAGGCACATGTTGAAAAGTCTACTCCTTAAATCGGTGCAAAGTTACTTGTAACTTATCTAGGTATCTTTGCATTCGGTCTTCTCTAACTTCGAAGGTTCCGTTAACCTGATTCACTACGAGGAGGGAGTCGTATTTGGCCTCGATCACCTCAGCTCCCAAGCCTTTGGCTAGTTCGAGACCTGTAAGTATGGCCTCATATCCGGCCTCATTGTTAGTCCATTTCACAGTTCCAATAGATTGTCTAACCACGTTACAGGTGGTGGTTTTAGTACTATGCCGAGCCCGGACCCTTTCGCATTCGAAGCAACGTCCGTGAAGAGGTTCCATATTCCTGAGGACGTACCCAAATTTATCAATAGTTCTCTTTCGACCTCGGGTACTAGGGCCGGTGTGAAGTCAGCTACGAAGTCTGCCAAAATTTGAGACTTAATTTCTATTCGGGGTCGATATTCGATATCATACCCGCTGATTTATATAGCCCATTTGGCCAACCGTCCCGAAAGCTCGGGTTTATGCAAAATATTTCGAAGTGGATAAGTTGTTACAACACATATGGGGTAACATTGAAAGTATGGTTTTAGTTTCCTAGAGGCGCTTATCAAAGCGAGCGCCAATTTTTCTAGGTGGGGATATCTAATTTCGGCCTTTCCTAAGGTCCGACTGACATAATAAATGGGAAATTACGTACCTCATTCTTCTCGGACTAGGACTCCACTTACCGCTACCTCTGATACTGCCAAATATAAGTAAAGTTGTTTGTTTTCCCTTGGTGTGTGAAGCAACAACGGGCTCGATAAGTACTGTTTAAGCTCTTCCAAGTCCTGTTGGCATTTCGAGGTCCATGTGAAATTATTTTTCTTTTTTAGCAACGAGAAAAATTGGTGGCCTTTATCGGAGGAACTCGAGATGCATCTCCCTAGGGCGGACATGCGCCCGGTTAACCTCTACACGACCTTTACGTTGTCTACCACTGTGATGCCATCGATAACTTTGATCTTGTCTGGATTAATCTCTATTCCTCGGTTTGATGTTATGAACCCAAGAAATTTTCCTGACCCGACCCCGAATGCGCATTTTTTCGGGTTCAGCTTCATGTTATATTTCTTCAATATACTGAGAGTTTCCTGTAAGTGCTATAAATGGTCCTCTGCTTGCAGGGACTTAACTAGGATGTCATCAATGTAAACTTCTATAGATTTCCCTATTTGTTCTTCGAACATCCGATTTACTAGGCATTGATAAGTGGCACCAGTATTTTTTAATCCAAATGGCATTACATTGTAGCAGTAGGTACCATATTTAGTGATGAACGAAGTCTTTTCCTGATCATCTGGGTTCATTCGTATTTGGTTGTACCCGGAATAGGCATCGAGAAAACTGAGGATCTCGTGGCCGGTTGTGGCATCGATCATGCGATCGATATTAGGTAAAGAAAAAGAATCCTTGGGGCATGCTTTATTTTTATCCTTGTAATCTACACACATTCTACATTTGTTTCCTTTTTTAGGGACTACTACTATGTTTGCTAACCATTCGGGGTATTTTACTTCATGGATCAACCCTATTTTAAGAAGCTTGGTTACCTCGCCTTTGACGAAAGCATGTTTGACCTCGGACTGGGGTCTTCTTTTTTGCTTCACCGAATGGAACTTTGGGTTCAAGTTTAGTTCATGGGTGGTGATTTCCGGTGGGATCCCTGTCATGTCAAGATGGGACCACGATAAAAAATCCATGTTAGCTATAAGAAATTGAATAAGCTTTTTCCCGAGCTTGGGACTTAACCTCATGCCCAGGTATACATTTCGTTCGGGCAGATGTTCGATTAGTATGATTTGCTCCAGCTCTTCAACCATTGATTTGGTAGTGTCATATGCATCGGGGACTATAAAGGATCCAGGGACCCCATAATCATCATCTTTGTCAGTCCCATGCTTCCCTAGTTGGGTTAAGGACGGCATTTGTGATTGCTATTTGGCTTCCTGCTTACCCTTTGAATTTGACCCCTTTATCGAGGATGGTGTTGATATCAGAATTACTTCATCAATGACAAACATTTCTTTTGCAGCGGGTTTCTCCCCATAGACAGTTTGGATTCCCTATGGTGTTGGAAATTTCTGGACCTGGTGAAGAGTCGAGGGCACTGCTCTCATGTTGTGGATCCATGGTCTCTCGAACAGGGCGTTGTACCTCATGTCGCCCTCGATCACATGGAAATTCGTCTCTTGGATGGTCTCGGCCACATTTACTGGCAAAGTTATCTCACCCTTAGTAGTTTCACATGCCATGTTGAATTCGTTTAGCACTAGGCCTGCGGACACAACCTGGTCCTGTAGACCGAGTTGCTCTACGACCCTTA